>VIRR01000416.1:0-259765 GCA_008638375.1 Nyssa sinensis | reverse complement strand
GAGGCTCATGACTCTGCAGAGAAGCTGAAGGAGTCCTAGAATTCTCTGGTCGTCATGGAGTCAGAGAAGAACCTTGTCGTTGAGTAGGCAAAGAGGCTGCAGAGGGAGATGAACGGCATGCGGTATTAATATAATCAGAAGCTTGAGGATGCAGTGGAGCAGGCCAAGCTGGAGAACTTGATGGAGATGAAGTCGGAACTTGAAGGGATGGCCAACCGCCTGATTATGTTTGGTTTTAACAACTTCCAATCCCAGTTCCTTACCAAATTCCCTGACTTCGACATATCCTCGATTGTACCTCCAGGGGTTACCCCTTCCGAGGTCGTAGTTCCGAGCGAGGTGGTCGACGTTCTCCCTGCCAATCCCACTGAAGTGGTCATCCCGAGTGAGATGGTTGATGCTGCTCCTGCCGAACCTTCCCCAGCTGTTGACACTGCATCTGCTGATCAGGCTTAGGATGTGTATTTTGCTGTTTTTAACTTCCAATGTACTGAAATATACATTCTTTAATAAAGTAATCTTTTGCTCGATGCTTTTGTCTTCCTCTTTTGTGAATGACCTTAAATTATACTGCTCTATAGTGTCTTGACTTATGGTTGATTGTGGAAATTGTTGCAAGTAATGTTGTTCTGGAACTTATTGCATATTAGATCAGATCTTCTACTGTAGGTAGTTGTATCCCGAGCTACTTTACTTGCAATAAGGCAATAGTTGAAGACTACCTCTGAAGGATTTTGAGGCTGATTGTTCTGAATCTAGAGACTTGTAATAATAAGTGGATGTCTTGTGATTATGGTTCGGATGATTAGAACTTCTGCTTCCAGATCCTTAAGACAAGGATCAGGGTGCATCAAAGTTGATGGACTTTCACTGTATAAGTGGCCTGTCAGGTGTCAATGATATGGGAAAGACTGTCATGTCTACATATACATGGACAAGACTGAAAAGTCTATACATTGCATGCGTGGCCCTATCTTTTGCTTTTCCCGAGAGGGTGGTTTAATGCGTCATTTATTGCACCACCGTCGTTTGGGATTTTGAAGCCAACTCTTCATTTAACTGTTGCGACGGTCCAACTGGGTGACTCTTGGGCCTCGAAGGTCTATATATGTGGAAGAAGAGCGTACGGTTGCGCCCCATCTTTTTACTTTTGCTCTCGGACTGTTTCCCTGTTGGAGAGAATTTAGATGTTTTTCAGAAACTGCCGTTTATCCGGAGATGATTGACGATCTTCAGTCTGAGTTGGGAATGATTAAACTGTGGCTGAGAGTTATCCTTCCTTTTGATTCAGTCTTCAAGGAAGGATTAGATGAGGCAAAGATCTTCTTGTCCATCTTAGCATCCGGTCGAGATTTCTCCGATGGGAGGTAGACCCTCCTTGATTCAACCGAGGCTTGGAGCATTGGTGATGAAGACGAAGGTGGGCTGCCTCCTCCCCTTTGTGACTTGGCAGAGACCCTTGCTCAAGCTAGCTTGGGTGTTATGCTGAATTTGAGGAAAACAAAGGTGGAGAATGAAAAGTCTCCTAAGACCCAGAGCCCTCATTATCCATTGGTATTGAGATAAGTGATAGTGATGATGAAATGGCCTGGGTGCTTCTTGCTGCAGATTGGGGTTCAGGTTTCCTTCCTTTCAAATGGAGCCGACAACGGCGGTAATGGAGGTCTGGAACTCTGGCCCCAATGCTTTACATGAGGAAGAAAGCCGTGATGCTATAGAACAAAGTGATGTCTCTGTATGTCTGTTATAGCTTCTGTGTAATAGTTTTCCTTCCAGTTTTCTGGCTACTGATGTAAACTTTATGAATCATCAATAAAATTGAGTTCTTTCTCCTCAAATCTGATGTTCTTTGTATTTGAATGTGCTCTCTGGAGTTAAAACACCTTCTTGTGCACTTCTGATGAATAACCCTTCTGTATGTTCTAAAAGTAGATCAAAGAACTTGTATAAAACTTTGAAGTTTGAATGTTTCGAAATCAAAGTACTTTAAGCCCGCTTGGTATTATAGTATTTGCTGTTTGCTTGTATATTAGCCAAATAATCTAAGTATCAGCTCTGAGGTATTCCGATCTCGAAAACTTTATTTGGATGGACTGGATCATAGGGAATCTACGTATTGAAGACGGACCAGGCTCGGAAGGCCTGTGCATTAAAAGATGGACCAAGTGCTAAGACTTGTGCATTATAGATGGACTAGCGCTCTGGAGGCCTGTTGCATTAAAAGATGGACCAAGCACTAAGACTTGTACATTATAGAATAGACCAAGCTTTGGAGGCCCGTGCATTAAAAGATGGACCAAGCACTAAGACTTGTACATTATAGATGGACCAGGCTCTAGAGGCCTGTGCATTAGATGGACCAAGTACGAAGACTTGTGCATTATAGATGGACCAGGCTCTAGAGGCCTGTGCATTAGATGGACCAAGTAAGAAGACTTGTGCATTATAGATGGACCAGGCTCTAGAGGCCTGTGCATTATAGATGGACCAAGTATTGAGACTTGTGCATTATAGATGAACCAGGCTCTGAAGGCCTGTGCATTAGATATGGACCAAGTACTGAGACTTGTGCATTATAGATGGACTAGGCTCTAGAGGCCTGTGAATTAGATATGGACCAAGTACTGAGACTTGTGCATTATAGATGGACCAGGCTCTAGAGGCCTGTGCATTAGATATGGACCAAGTACTAAGACTTGTACATTATAGATGGACCAGGCTCTGGAGGCCTGTGCATTAGATGATGAACATTCGATGGAGGTAGTAAAAAGAAAGAAACATCTCTATTGATAATACTTCCGTAAATGTTCCACGTTCCATAGCCTAGGAATAAGCTTCCCAGTCATGTCTTCTAGCCAATAGGTGGTAGGCCTAACAACCTTCGTTACTCTGTAAGGGCCCTCCCAGTTCGGTGACAACTTTCCCATAGTGGGATCCTTGGTGTTTTGAAAGACTCTTCTTAAGACAAAGTCTCCGACTTGAAAGCTGACCATCTTGAGCCCCACCTTGGATTTGTTGACCATTCTCTACTGATAGGCTTCGATCCTGATGCTGGCTTGATCCCTTTTTTCTTCAAGCAAATCCAAATTTTCAATCAGCTGCTGATCATTGGATTCTTGCTCGAAGGCTTCAGTCCTCAGAGTTGGCATACCGATCTCAACCGGGATTACTGCTTCTGTACTGTAGGCCAGTGAGAAGGGAGTTTTAGAGGTGGGAGTTCTTCTGGTTGTTCTGTAAGCCCAAAGAACTTCAGGGAGTTCCTCTGCCCACTTTCCTTTGGCCTGCTCCAACCTTTTCTTTAATCCATCAAGGATCGTTCAGTTGGTGACCTCTGCTTGCCCATTTGCTTATGGATGGCCTAGAGAAGCAAAGTGTTGCTTGATATTGAGATTTTCACAGAATTTCTTGAAGCCTTTACCAGTGAACTGTGTCCCATTGTCAGAGATAATCACACGTGGTATACCGAACCTGCAAACAATGTTTTCCAGGTGAAGCTCTCAACTTCCTTCTCTGTGATATGTGTTAGAGGTTCAGCTTCGGCCCATTTAGAGAAGTAGTCAATGGCCACCAAAAGATACTTCTTGTTTGGTGGGGCCTTTGGTAATGGACCCACGATGTCCATCCCCCACTGAGCAAAGGGCCAAGGACTAGTAATCGGGATGAGCTCGTGATGAGGCTGGTGTTGATATGGGACAAATCTTTGGCATTTGTCGCACTTCTGGACATATTCCTTAGCCTGCCTTAGCATGCTAGGCCAGTAGTAGCCTTGAGTCAGAGCTCGGTGAGCTATTGTTCTGCCCCCATTATGATTCCCGCAAATACCTTCGTGTATTTCAGCCAAGACATATTGTGATTCTTCTAGAGTTAAGCATTTTAACAGAGGTTGAGAATAAGACCTTCTGTAAAGCTTGTTGTTCAGGATCAAGTACCGAGCCGCTCTAATTCGGATTCTCCTGGCTTTGTTTTTGTCTTCTGGGAGGAGCCCAGATTCTAGGTACTAGAGGATTGGAGTCATCCAGTTCTGGGGCTGTTCAGCAATTTGGGCAACTTGGGCTTCCTCTATGTTGGGTCCTAGCTGATAGGAGATTTTTATCGTGGAGTTTGCTTCAGACTTGAGGCGGGACGCCATGATTGCCAAGGCATCTGCTCTGCAATTCTGGCTTCTTTCTATTTTCTGAATAGTGAATGTCTGGAAGGAATGCCTCAAATGGTTCACCAGTTCGGAGTACCGAAGCATCCTATCATCTTTAATGGAGAATTCTCCCAGGACTTGGCTTACAACTAGTTGGGAGTCTGAGAAAACTTTAAGGTTCAGAACCTCACATTCTAGAGCCAACTTCATGCCTAGGATTAGGGCTTTATATTCTGCTTCATTGTTGAAAGCTTTGAATCCCAGGCTGACTGTTTTTTCTAACGAGAGCCCATCGGGGGACTGTAGTACCAGGCCTACTCCTGAGCCCTAATCGGTTGACGATCCATCGATGTAGAGCAGCCAGGTTCCTGAAGTTTTGATGAGCTGTGCCTTGTCTTGAAGTGTCGAGGTGAACTCCGCAACGAAATCAGCCAAGGCCTGTCCTTTGATGGAGTTTCGTGGCACATATGATATGTCAAATTCCCCTAACTCCACTGACCACTTTACTAATCTTCCCAATACCTCAGGCTTCCTCAATATTGACTTTAGAGGATAGGTAGTTGGGATTTCAATTGGATGAGCTTGGAAATAAGGTCAGAGCTTCCGAGCTGATATTACCAAAGCGAAGGCTAGCTTTTCCACTTCTGGATATCTCTTTTCTGTGTCTAGTAGTGCCCTACTGATGTAGAATATGGGCCTCTGTACTCTCCTGTCCTGTCTGACTAATGCAGAGCTGACTGCGTTTCCAGATACTGCAAGGTACAAAAGTAGTTTTTCCCCCTGTACTGGTTTTGACAGAAGTTCTAGAGAGGCTAGATACTCTTTCAGCTCTTGAAAAGCTTTCTCACATTCTTTCGTCCACTGTAAAGCTTTATTGCCCTTTAGAGCTTTGAAGAAAGGTAGGCAGTGATCAGTGGATTTGGAGATAAATCTGCTTAGTGCCGCGATTCTGTCATTCAGTGCTTGAATGTCTTTTCTGGTTTTCGGTGACTTCAATCCAATCAGAGCTTGGATCTGAGTGGGGTCTGCTTCGATACCCTTCTGAGAGACAATGTATCCCAAGAATTTTCCCTTCGTCACCCCGAAGGTACATTTCGAGGGGTTGAGCTTCATCTTGTGTTGTTTTAGGATATCGAAGGTCTGGGCTAAGTGTTGGATGTGACTACCTTTTTGCAGACTTTTGACCAGCATATCATCAATGTATACCTCCATAGTATGAACATCTTGTTTACCAACCGCTGGTATGTGGCTCCAGCGTTCTTCAAACCGAAAGGTATTACTCTATAACAGTAGAGACCTCGTTCGGTTATGAAAGCTGTCTTCTCTTAGTCTAGAGGGTACATCTGAATTTGGTTATACCCAGAATAGGCATCCATAAAACTCATGAGCTCGTGCCCCGCGGTGGCGTCAACCAGTTGATCTATTCTTGGCAGTGGAAAGCTGTCTTTGGGGTATGCCTTATTGAGGTCTGTATAATCAATGCAGACCGTCCATTTGCCATTTTTCTTTTTGACCAGGACGGTGTTGGCTAGCCACTCGGGGTAGAACACTTCTCGTATCATCCTCGCTTCAAGCAGCCTCTGGACTTCCTCATTTATGATCCGATGCCGTTCTGGAGCAATCGGCCTTCTCTTCTGTCTGACTGGTGGGTGATTTAGATCTACCATCAGCTTGTGGGTTATGAGGTTAGGATCTATGCCTTCCATATCTTTGGTCTCCCAAGCAAACATAGAGAGGTTGTTTTTCAAAAACCTGATTATCTTCTCCTGCTCGATGTGTTTCAGGTCTGGGCCGATGTACAAGTAACGCCCCTCTAACTCTGAACTGACCAACACTTTGATGGGCTCGCCAATGGCCTTGGCTCGGCTGTCACGTCCCCTTGGGCTCAGGGGTTCTTCGATGCTGGATGGGCAACCTTCCTCTTCGGGAGTGTGGGGGAAAACTGGATCTACACAGTCCCGAGTATACTGTAATTGCTATTTGGTAGTCTTCTCCTTGAATGCAATGGCATGGCATTCCCGGGAGGTCGGTTGACACCCTCTGACAGAGTGCATGCTCTGATTGTGAACATATTTCAGACATTGATGGAAGGTCGAGGTGACCGCTCCTATCTGGTGCAACCATGGTCTCCCAATTATGACATTGTAGGGAGATTTCATGTTCAACACCATGTATTCTGAGATGGTGGTCTTCTGTCCTTCTCCTTCTCCTACAGTAGTAGGAAGGTCGATTCTTCCTAATGGGGTACTGAGATTGCCATCAAAAGCTGCCATTACGGTAGTAGTAGGCTTGATGTTGTCGTGGTCCATTCCCATCTATTTAAGCGGCTCATGGAACAGTATATTGACGGAGCTGCCGGTGTCAACCAGTACTCTTCTGATCTCAAAGTTGGCAATTGTGAGGGTGATGACGAGGGCATCACTGTGAGGACAGTGTACCCCAGCCAGGTCCTGCTCTGTGAACTGAATCTCCGGCTCGGGTTTGAGCCTTTTCTCAACATTGGAGATCTGCAATACATCTAGGGCAGCCCTAGCTTCTCGAGCATATCTTTTTCTCGCCTTGTTTGACATTCCTGTAGTTGGGGAGTCGGCATGAAGGATGTAAATGACATGGTTGTTCTGCCTCTGAGGCTCGTTTCGTCCTTCCCTCGGCTCTTGCCTCTGCTCGGGCCTCTGGTCTGGCTGTTGTTGAGGCTTGTCTTCTTGGAGTTTCTACCTTTCGTCCTGCTTGATGAACTCCCGAAGACGTCCTTTCTTTATGACTTGCTCAATCTCATATCGAAGGGTCCTGCATGAGTTAGTCGTATGTCCATGATCTTTATGGAAATTATAATACTTACTTTGGTCCCGAAGGCTGGGATCTCCTTTGATTGGTTCAGGCCACCTCAGGTTTTCCCGATCTTGAATCTGCTAGAGTACCTGATTCGGTGTAGTGTTCAGAAAGGTAAAGTTAGTGAACTCCCTTGGTCCGGAGTTATAAACAGCCCTGGGTGCTGTTCTCTTTTCTGGACTCCTAGCCCTCTTCTTGCTGGAGTCTCTTCTGTGGTCCTCCTTCTTATGATCCTCCCTCTTCAGGTTATCCTTTTGGTTCTGCTCTTTGCCCTTCTGGGATGTGCGGTTGGCTTCTTCCAAGTTGATGTACTTCCTGGCCCGGTCCATTAATGCCGCCATGTCAGCAGGAGGGCTTTTGGTCAATGAATCTCTAAAGCCACCATGAGCAAGTCCAGCAGTTAAGGCAGCTACAAGGAATCTTGGGCTGCAGTCGGTGATCTCCGTGAGTTCGGTATTAAAGCGCGTAATGTAGGCTCTGAGGGACTCCTCCTTAGTCTGTTTGACGTTTAACAGGAATTCTGGTCCCCTTCTGAGCCTTCTGCTGGTCATAAATCTGTCCAGGAATTGCCTACCGAGCTCGTAGAAGCTGATAATTGAGTTCGGAGGGAGGTGGTGGAACCATTTCAGAGCAGTTCCCTTCAAGCTGGTAATGAAAGTACGGCACATAAAAGCATCAGAAGCCCCGTAGAGGGCCATCGTATGCTAGTAGTGCGAGAGATGATCTCCTGGGTCTCCAGCCCCATCGTACAGGGTGAACTTTGGCACCATGAACTTTCTGGGCCTTTCTTCTGACATGATGGCGTGAGTGAATGGAGTGGAAAGTCTTCCGAGCAGCCTGGCCAACTCATCCTGCTCTGGAGGGTTCTGGGCACCTCTCAAAGCAATTGTTCGATCCATAGATTCGGAAATTTCTTCTACCCTCCGTAGGTCTCTGAATCTGACATCTTACGAACCTTGCCTCACAGCCTCGGCTTCAAGGTAGTCGGGCTGAGTACGTCCCTCGGACGGAAGAGGGTTCCGAACCGGAGGGATTGGTGTTGCATGAGGAGGAGGCTCCTGTGGTGCCGGATGTGCTCCCGAAGCCCTTAGAGTTGGGGCTCTAGTAGTGCTCCGGTAATGGACGTCAAGGATGAAGGCTAATGTTCCCCAGCCTGGGGCTGCTGACGGCTGTGGATCTCTGCCAACGCGAGCAACACCCGGGGGGTGCCCAGGCTGGTTATTTGGAGCCTGCTCATGGGGCTCCTCATTCTCAGTGGTAATAGGGGGTTGTGTTCCAGCAGCAATGTTGACCGGCGGGTTAGGAGGATTCGTCCCTTGATTCTGTGTGAGCGTTGCCAGTGTTCTAGTTATGGCAAGCAACTGTTCCTACACCAATTCATTGTGTCTTTTGATTGATTCGATCTCTTCTCGCATGGGATCAACCGTTGGCCCCCTTGCTCGTGGAGCGGGCAGCCGACGTTAAGAGCTTTACGGATTCTGAGTATTCTGTTGCGGTCGGAGATTTGGAGCCATGGTTTTCCGGTGAGGAAAAAAGATAAGTTTGTGAATAGAGCACTTGGAGATTAGTTGTTCCCACAGACGGCGCCAAACTGATGCTGCACTTTTCGACTCGCAATAAATCTGGGCTCCACAACCTGTAGAACATTCAAAAAGGGTGATCAGAGGACCACCGGATTGGCTCCGACGGTAGCCGCTCCGATGCTTAAGTAAGTAAATGGAATTGAAAAGACTGTATTGAAAGCCAAAGAATGAGCATATCATAAAGCGTACCTTTAGGGTTTAATTTATAGAACGTGGCCTTCCTAAGTTGATTAGGATTCGGAGCCATGAATATAGGGATTCGATCATCGGAGATTGTAGTTACCTTGTGGAGCATTGTGTCATAGATAGAGATAATCATAGATAGTAGTTTCCATGTTGAAGACTGTTTCCGTGTTGAAGACTGTTTCCTTATTCCCTGCTTGGCAGTTGTTAAGGAAACCATAAGGTCGGAACCATCCGAAATACTGAATGAATATTGCAGAGCCTAAGGTCTGGAGGATATGTGCATGATAATGCCTTAGAGGCTCTGCCTGCTCTGTATGACCAAGTTTATCGGCTCTGTAGGATATATATATATATATATATATATATATATATATATATATATATATATATGAGAATGCCCTGAAGGCTGTGACTGCTCTGTATGACCAAGTTTATCGGTTTTGTAAGCACACGTGTCTCAAGGTGATTGGTGTGTCTGTTTGTGGTATATCACTAGTATATACATGAATGAACTCATGTGAATGCAACATATAGTACATTTATCAAGCAATTAATAAACAAGCATGTTCATGCATTCACAACAAGAAAGCTCAACATTTATTCAAAGTGAGAACCTCATGCAACAAGGTCAAAAATTAAATAAAATGCATACAAGAATCCTAACTGTTCAAGCTTCTAGTTTATACACATTTAAACTAAGAAATATATAGCCTATTCCATGGGAATATACATCAAACAAGTTTTCAAAAAACTCATATTGTTTAAGTAAAAAAAAATAGAAGTCTTCCAAAAAGTGTCTTGGTAATGAGTTTTCAATTTGTGGCCGATTCCTTGCCCACTTCTACATCTCTAGTAGGGGTCAGTACAACAATCCTAGTAGGTGAGTTCTAAATAGAGGTAAGAAAATATGGTATCAAGTGTACGTTTATGCATGTGTAGTGTCATATAAGTTATTTCAAGGCATGTATTTCATCACAAGCATAATGAGTCAATTGAGAATATCTTATCAATATCACATTCCTAATCATCATTAGAAAGCATTATAAAAATCAATCAGAGATAAGTTAATTAGAGGAGTTCACAATTGTTCAAGTATTTTCAATTCTTAAGCTTTCCACTATCATTTCAAGTATCAATCCCAAGACTAATTTCCTATTTGGACCTTGGTAAGCTTTGTGTGCTTTACGGGCTACTAACCTGATGGAGACATACGACCACCCGCACGGGTTTACAGTTCACAAGCCAAAGGGAGACGTCATCTCGAACACTAATCAAAACCTAGGGTAAGCACAATCTCACGACACTCAAGATCACACAATTGACACGCCCCAATTCTAGCACCATCTTCATTATTTTTCAAGTTTCCGTTCTCATATTTTCAAGGGCTTATCATTCATATTTATATTCAGAATTCATAATAGGGTCATCAAGATAGTTAAACATTCATGTAATTTCACTTAATCGTCATGAATTCACATCAAGCATACATTGGGGCATTTTCACATACACTTAAGGTGCAATCACAATATCAAACACAATACAAGCAGACCCATTTTATGATTTCACTAAGTAAACACTTTCTTATTCAATCAAAACTACATTTGATAATGAGACAAGGTAAAAGCAAGTCATTTCATGGTAGAAATGCAACCAATATATGAGTTTCCAACACACATGCAAGATATGTCCTAATATACAAAAGTAAATAATTCTAAAGCAAAAGATAAATTAATGGCATGATCAACCTACCTACACAAGTCTTATACCTAGGTTTAGAAATCTCATACCTCAATTTTTTTAAATTGTGGTAGAAACCTTAACTTTTCCCTTGTTGAATCTTTATGGATTTCCTGAATTTCTTATTTCTAGGTTGGAGATTTGGAAGTAGAAAGGCTTTGTGCTTATTTAATCTCCCAAGAGAAACTCCAGTCCTCCAAGGATCTCTAAACCCTAGCTTCCCCTCTCTTCTTCTCTTCTCTCTTTCTCTCCCTCTTTTATGAGGAGGAGAATTGGCTTTATAAAGCCAAAAATAAGATAAGGGTAAAATTTCCATTATGCCCTCTATTTTTTCTTTTCCTCCTATGGGCACCAGCATCGAAAAAAATGGGAAGTATGTCATCCATTTTATGGATTTTAAGAGATCCCAGCTATCTCCTTCCCTTAAGGTGGGAATGAATACCTCTAATGGAAGATAGAGAAGTTATGGAGTCGCCATTTTATTTTTAGGCAAGAAACAAGCAAACCCGTTACAGTAGAAAATAATGAAAAGAAAATTGAAAAGTAATGAAATAATTAAAATTTACTTCCCCTTGTCTCCTAATTACATTTTAAAGATCCCTTGACATGAATCAAATAAATAAAACACTGAAATAAAAAGCAAAAACCAAAGAAAACATGGATTCGGGGGCTAAGGTATGGAGTGAGAAGGTGTTAGGCACCCATTCCATCTGATCTGAATGGATTAGCCTTGAATATTCACTCACAAGGCTATTTTTTCATGAGAAAACTGAAAAAGAAAGATGTGAGTTCTAAAGAAATAAATAAAAGATCTAATGTAAAGAAATAAAAACAGAACATAAAAGACCGAAAATAAATCTGACTCGGGCCCAAAGCCTTCCTATGTATCCATTCAGAAAAGAGAAATCAGAGTCATGTAGTTGTTCGGTTTATCCTCTTTTATCAAGAGTGATAAAAGAGATGAGATCAACCGGATCTAAAGAAAAAGAAATTGTTAAGGGTTTTGAGAGCGTACCTTATTCAGTCGTGGTAGTTGCGCAGATCTCTAGTTATTCTGCGGTTCAAAAAAATGTCACTTTGACTGGTTTCGCGGAAAAAGGCTGTCACTTCGGCAAGGCTTCGGCCTCAAGGGAAGGAAGATTCTTGCAGAGAGAATGTAATACCCCGACCTAAAATGTAACCGAGCAAACACCGTAAACTCGAACGATTAGAGCTGTTTTATAATATTAAATGAATTAACTAGTTTTAGCATGTGAACAATCTCTAATGCACAGACAATGTCCGAGCAATACCCGAGCAAGCCATGAGCGAGCATCGAAATACGTGTACGTATAGGCATACACATATGGGTATGTATATATATATGTGTATATATATATATATAATATGAATTAATATATATATATATAACCATGTTTATTAGGTGATATATATATATATAACCATATGTATATATATGTGTGTGGTATATACATGTATATATATTTATAAGTTTATACACATTTTATATATATATATATATATCACATGTGCAGTATATATATATATATATATATATTTTTTTTTTTTTTTTAAGTATACACATATTATATATATATATATATATCACATGTGCATTAATTATGTGTGAGTGAGTGTGTGTGTTACATATAATATATACATATATAACTTACAAATAAAGGCAAAGGTAAATAAAGGGGAAGGGGGTTACGGATGCAGAAGGGCAACAGAAAAGGGGGAAAGAAGGAAAGAAAAATGAAGAAGAGATGGAGAAACTGAAGAGGGCGCAAGTTTTGGCTTATAAAGAGGAGAAGAGGTTGGAGAAAAATAGAAGAAAGAGGAGGAACTAAGAGGATGAGGAGAATTTCAAAGTTCAAAAGAGAAACAAAGGAAGAAAGGAAAGGAATAAGGAAAGGAGAAGGAGATACTGCGCGACTGAGGTAAGTTTTAAAATTTCTATATTTTGAATTCTAGGTTTTTCGTAAAAGTTGATAAAGCTTGTAAATAATTGCATGATGTTAATCTATGAAGAAAATAGAACACGTAAGAAGAAACCGAGAGTAAAACGGTGAAGAAATGAGGGAGAGAAATGAATTTATCGAAAAGATGTAATTTTGGAAAGTTTGATTTTCAATGGGTTTTAATGGCTTAAAATGTTATCAAAGGGTCCTAGAAGGTGTTTTAGTTTAGAAGTGAAAATAGGCCTTGAAACCATGAAAAAAAATAGAAAAAAGCTACAGTTCGGTCACCGGCACTGGAAAAGGTGACCAAAACTGTGTAGAGGTCACCGGAAAGATAGGGAAAAAGAAGGGGGTTCAGGTCGCAGGTCGGGTCGGGCCTCGGGTCAGGTCAAGACCCGCCAAGGTGCAGTAAGGGTATACTGAAACTGCATCATTTTGGCCTGCTTGGTTTTTTAATACTGAAACAGTGCATAGGAAGGAAAATAGGAAAGGGCGGCTGAGGGGATTCGAACCCCAGACCACATGGGCATGAGGCCCTTATGGCCACTGAGTCCACCACCATGCCACTGAGGCACGTGTGGTTAAGAAGTGAGTTAATATATATATATATATATATATAAAATAAAATATTAGTTCATTAATTTATTTATTTATTAATTTAAATTTTGATGTCCAAATTAGTCAAGAAAATAGTGTAAATTTATTATTTTGGACCTTTTGGACCCAATGGTAAGGTCCGTTTCACTAGATGGAGTCCCAAAAAATAAAATACCTGTAAAAATGCTAAATGACCAAAATGCCCCTGAGTCAAATATGAGTCAAACGGACTCCGATTAAAATAAATGAATAGTAAATATTTATTATTTCAAGCATTCCAAACTCAACGGTAAAGTTTGATTTTTGAGAAGAGGCCCTGAGGAATAAAGACCCGTAAAAGTGCAAAATGATCATTTTGCCTTTTTTAGAATAGAAGTCCAAATTGGAAATCGTAAAAGCCTAAACTGACTTTTTTCGATGTTCCGGACTCAATAGTAGAGTTTATTTTAGTAAATGAGATACTTATAGTAATAAAATATAAAATTTAGCGAATTGCATTAAACTGAGACGTGTTTACTAATATATAGGGAAATCAAAAAGGAAGGAAAAGGCTACAGAATACTAAATTAGAACCCATTGACAAGGTAAGTAAACCCCAATTTCTTACATGTGGTCTTCCAAGTCATATTCATTCTATTACTGCTAGATTTGTACTCTTGTACATACCAAATGTTTATTGTTTCCACAGTGTGATATTGTTCTATCTGGTGGACATTTATTGACTGCTATATCATTGATCATTATATTGTACTATGCCTTGAAAGACCTACTGTTATGTTTTTTACTGAATAAATGATATTCCATTTTTTATACATTTTTATGGAATCACAAATGATCATGATATATTATGAATGTCGGATTTGTGCTCAGTCACAATATTCATCCGATGCTTTCTGAGTTGACATGACCTACGGCTCAAGTCCGTGAATGGACATATGGCAAAGATGATGTATTTACGCACTGAGTTATTATGGCATTTTATATGCACTTCTTGGGAGGGGTATGCCGGGCCCCAAAAGACCGAGGGTCTGCCAAGCCATCAACAGAGTAAATGCATCACTTATGTTTGACTGATATGATTACGTTTATTGGATTCATAGGATGTTGTCATTCCCTATGAATAATCTTATGTTGAGAGTTCACTCAATGATTACGATTGCTTGTTATCGATTTATTGTGGCAGTACATTTATGTTAATTGATTTCTATTGAGATTTTCATGTTCATGTTATATCCATTACTCATGATTGATTATTTTGACCTCTACTATTCATTGGCCATTGTGGCATTTTATCCTTATTGGCTATCACAGCATTTAACCCCATGATTGGCTATCATGTTCACATTCATGAATTCATGTTCTTTCTATGTTAACCTTAACCCGTGTCAGAGATGGGAATTTACTTACTGAGTTTCGTTAGCTTACCCCAACTTACTTATTTTTCAGGAAGGGACGCTGCAAAACTGCAATAGGAGTTCAAGAGCATAGGAGGACATTATGAGGAATGTAATAGTTATGATGTAGTTTTCCCATGTATTCACCACCTAAGGATGATGTTATGTTGGTTCCTATTTGACATTATAGAACCATATTATGTATTTAAGACTTTCGCTGATTTATTATTTAAGTTTTATATTATACATTGATGTCATTGATAAATGGGGAAAAAAAAAATAGGGACGACCACAAGGTCGGCCCCGCGATATGAGATCCCCATAGGGTGGATTTCTGGTCGTGACAGAGAACCCTAGAATTAACCTAACAACATGAGGCTATGGAAATCATCTTCCCTTCTTATTTTCGTGTCTAAAACTAATGGCCTGGGGACTCTATTTATAGGGAAATATAGAGATTTGATCTAATGGTCTAAGATGAAACCCTATAAGGAAGTTCTATAAAGACATTCACATCAGTCATTACTTCTCATTTCTAAGACACCCACAAGCTAATAGACAAGCTAAAGTAACAAACAAAACCATCTTGGAAGCTATAAAGAAAAGGTTGGAGGAAGCCAAAGGAAGATGGGTTAAAGAGCTCCTTAGAGTCCTTTGAGTGTACCAGACAACAAAAAAGGCCCCAACCACTGAAACACCATTCTCACTTGCTTATGAGACTGAAGTTGTAATCCTAGTGGAAATTGATATGCCAACTCTCAAGACAATTCTTTGACCCCCAAGAGAATGACCAACAACTTGCTCAAAACCTTGATCTTTTGGAGGAGAGGTGTGAATAAGCACATATCATAATGAAAGCCTACAAACAAAGAATGGCAAGCTGCTTTAACAAAGGAATAAGGCCAATCAATTTCTAGTTCGGTAATCTCGTCCTAAGAAGAGTATTCTCAAAAACCAAGGATCCCACTATGGAAAAAATTTCCCCCAATTCGGAAGGTCCTGACAAAGTAACAAACATTGTAAGGCTTACCACTTACTACCAACAAATATGGTTTTTTTACCTTTTTGTGACACTAGCTTATTCACCGCTAATAGTGACCATTAGCGGCATTTTCTTGTGTGCCGCTAAAAATCATAATTCTTATAGTGTCCATAGACTACGGACCATAGAAAAGAAGACAAAGTTCAATATGGTAACTACTATCTTCAGATATCATCAAATCCCTATTTTTATGACTTCTAATTCTACTAAACTTAGGACATCTACAACCTATAAATAAGGTTATGAGGTAAGATTTCAATTCATGTTCAATTATTTTATTTCAATTATTGTTATTACTTTTTACTTACTTCATCATCGGAGTGGTACATAACCTTTTTTATTTGAAATAGAAATTAGGAAATTTTTATGTCATAAGTTGAGTACTATATGTATTTTCACATGTGAAAAATATTTATTAGTTCATAAAAGTAGGAAAAAAACTTAATAATTAATAATTTTAATAATTAATAAATTTTCAATCTCCTATATTTATTAATTATTGAGAGTTAACTGCATATGTACTTGTATATCATCTGGTTTTATTAATTATACTCTTATGCATTGAATAACAATTATCCAAGTTTTTTATTCAACCGACATTGTTGAAATAATTTTTTCACTTTTATACAGTTTTATATTTATTTTCTAAATTAATATTTATTTTGTACAGTTTTATCTATTTTGTTTGTCGGATGATTTTTAAGTTTTTAAAAATTCATAAAAGATTAGGACTTCGTATTAATTAAGTCAAAATGAATTTTTATTATGAAGACAACTACAAAATTGTCATTTTTGTTTTTGGATAAGATTTTTGAGTTAATAAAATTTCATAAAAGACATATTTCTTTCGAGTAATAGTAAGTATACTTGAAATTGATTCATCAAATGACATTATCTGTTATAAGTCTTTCTTAAAATTTAAATAAAAAGTCAAAACACATCTATTAATTACAAAAAAGTATTATTAACACATTATTCGATAAACCAAATTAATATACTAAATATTTTTTATTTTCAAAACAATATTACTAAATGAAAACAATACTTGAAATTGCATTTGCTGGCATCACCTATGCCAATTGCCATGTGCTGGTGGTGAGTCACTCAACAAATTTAGGTTCATGATTTTCAGAATTTATTATGATTGTCATGTGACAATTTATGATCGATTAAAATCATATAATAAAAGCTCCATGCTTTTAGGCTCCAACTGTACTCTCTCTCTCTCCCTGTATTTTTTTAATTATATAGTCTCAAGAGTCGAGACAAACATATGGTTGTTAACTCTAATGTGGGATCTCAATTCTTCATTCATCTCCACATCTACTTACAGTTGACTGCGATACAACTCTCTAAGTCAATTCCAAGACATAATATATATATATATATATATGTGACTTGTATAAGTGGAGAAGGAACAACGGATGGTGAAAGTACCAAAACCAGATTTTCTAATTTTCTATGTGCATTCCGGTCATCATCTTTTAATATCTCTGATTTCATTCTCTGCCCTGCTGAAAACAGGTTCCATTTCTCTCTCACACATTTTCTGCTTTCTTTCCTTTGCTTCTGGTTTCCATCATTTAGTCAATTCCAAGACATAATATATGTGACTTGTATAATCTTCGGGCATATAATATATATGTGACTTGTATAATCTTCGGGCTATTGTTTTGTGCTATTGGTTTAATAACTTTTTCATCTAACACAAAAAAATAACACCTGGACCTAACACAAAGACTTCTAATGTATTATTTAATATTTGGTCTAAACAAACACATGGGATCTTCTTTTTTTTTATTTTATATATGCCAATAATAAATAGTGATTGAGATAAAAGACTTTAATGCCCATTTTCTTGTGATGCAATACGACTGTTTTATTCTTCATGTGACAAACCCATTTGCGTAAAATAAAATTAAAATAATTTATTTTGACATTAGTTATCTTAAAATAATTAAATATGCTATAAAACAAAAAAATTTATTTTTTCATTTATTTTGACGTTCTTTATCTTAATTTTTATTGTGTAACATTTTATGCTTTTTTTTGTGCATATATGGTTTTCTTGTAGGATTTTTAAACTATTTGACATCATTTTTATTTTTGATTATTTATTTGTTAATCATGAGAGGTGATAATTGCAAATCCTAAATGAAATAAAATTTTTAAAGATAGAGACTTAAAAAGAATTATAAAGAGAATGTATTATGTATGGTTCTAAAAAAAATCCTATTACAATAAAAATAAAAATAAAAAACCAAAAAACGTGCACTAAAAAAATAAAACAATCATTGAAGATTAATATTCATGAAAAATTAATAACATGTTAAACTAAATTACCAAATCAATGATATTTTAAATTAATGGAAGTAATCGTAGTCAGTTCTTTTGTTGTGTATCATTTTATGAAGATAATGTACATACTTTGATATTTGAAACGATTTATGGAAAACGTACTAAACAACCTGGAAACAAAAAAAGCATTACCATTAATAAATAAGAACATAATAATTTAGAGATCGATATAATAAGAACATAATATTGTCATATAAATATGAGATCGATAATATATTTGGTTATTTACCATTTTATCACGTGAGGTAATGATTTTTAATCCTAAATGACATAAAATTTGCAAATTAAAACTAAAAAAACAAATAGAAATTAAGAGAATGTTATGATTGAAGGTAATGGTTTTAAAAAACTTCCTGCATCAAATAAAGTTTGTGTATGTTATTATTTTCTAATCTTTATTTTATAGAATTTCTTTGCATTATTTTTCTATCCCTTTTTAGTTAAATAATTTTTAATAAATTGCATAATTTGTTTACACAATTCTTTTCTTTAAATCTTATAAACTCTTGAGCATTCTTTTTCATAATAGTTTTAAATTTTTTTTTACATAATTTCTTTTATTTCAAGTTTCCTTTTTCTTTTCATTTTGAGCGCCACTATAAATTTTTTACATCTACCTTTGGTTTTTGGATTTGGTAATTTTTAACATCTTTTTCTTTTAATACTAAAATTATATTACTAATTTTTTATGGAAATCCTATTTTATATTTATTTTCTTCCTCTATGTTTTTTTTTATATTTAATTAATTATTTATATTTAATTTGTAGAATTCATTTTTTTTAAGATTCTAAAATATCTTTTAGCAGAACAAATTTTTTAGTTTTTTTCTATTTATTTTTGTCAATGTATATTTATTTTACTTTTCTATTTGTTTTCTTCCTACCATTTTTTCTTCAATATATTATTTTTTTATTTCTCTATTTATTTTTCAATTCTATTTTCTCAACACCAAAGCTCTATAATAACCGGTCAGGTCTCGCTCCAATCCGTTATCCTGCTCATTGGCTTCTGGTTTAACAACAAAAATCACAAAATACTCATTCTCCAAAAGTTCCTACACATGTTTTGTTAAATATTATGCAATAGGCCACTTTTGAAATCAATCAATCCAATTCCATTCTTTTTTGAAGGCTAAAACAATGGAACTTTCTTGACCTTAAATTGGTGATCTTATTGTAAAATTCTTAATTGGTCATCTTATCGTACAATTCTTCTTATGTATGATTCTAAAATTATTTGTCCACGTCTTTTTCTATTTTATATTTATTTATTATATAGGAGATGATGATTCTATATCCTAAATCTCTTTTTTTTTTCGCAATTTAATCATAAGAAATGGACGTTGGTCCACATATAGCCTAACATTAAAGTTGCAAATATATGAAAAAAGAGAAAACAGAGTAGTAGACTAAGAGAAATGAGAATTACAGGAGTCTGATTCCAAATGCAAGCTACAAAAAGGCACGGCTCAAAGTACGCTACAATTTAGAGCAGGAATTAAGAGTAAGAGTTTGGGTATAGTTTATTTTAATTTGCTGGCATGCACACAAAAGGCACGACTCTAACCACACACACACACACACACACACATATATATATATATACAAAGAGAAGTTTTTCTAAGCTCTAATTAATTTTGAAAATAACTACGGGTTACAAATTCTATTATAAATCTATAGTTCAAATATATTTGAAATGATAATATTTTCAAATAAAAAATATAAACAAGATACTAACCTATATAGTAGTTGCCGTCACTATATTCAAAATAGTGTTAGTGGTGTAGCTGTTTGGCCGCAATTTGATTCGTCTTGGTTCAATGTACAACTACTTAGTAAGAGATGAGTGAGCTCCTCAAGTTCATTAAACAACGGCAAGATTTTAATATGATTACGGAAAAAATTAAGTGCCTGAAGTGTTTTTTTTTTTTTTTGAAAAGCTTGTCTTGGATAATTTTTAAGAAGGTGGCACAAAAAGATCAAGGTTCAAGAGTTTCTTCAAAAAATTCAAACTTCCAAGTGTCTCTAAGAACACACTTTTGGACCAAAACGTGAAAGTAAATGAATAGTCACAAAAAAAAAAAAAAACATGAAAAAAAAATGAGGCTCTGCAACTCATAGTCAAAAGAAGAGTAAAAGGCACTTAGTGTTTTAACACATTTAATTTCCATAATAGGATAATTAAATATGAGTGAAAACAAAAGTCACCTAAATGACATGGGGGAAAATGCCCTACAATTCATACGTTAAAGGAAGACTAAAAACACTTTATTAGCTTTTAACACATTTAATATACATAACAAGCATAATAGGAGACAATCGCATGTCAGTGAAAACAAAAGGAACTTGTGCATGACGCATCATCTCAAAAGCCACTTAATTGTTTGTCAATTTCCATAATTGTATGAGATGTAATAAATAAAAAGAGAGTGAGTTGGAGGGGAGGAGAGAGGAATACATGAAGAGTAAAATAGATTATGCAGTTACACACACACACATACATATATCGTCTAAAATTACCGTGAAATGATAATTTTTAAAAGGGGAATATAAGATTATTCAGTTGCTTTCCTTCCAATTATGGACTCTTATAATTTATTAATGGCTTTTTTCTCGGATCTAGAATTTTAATTTAATCAACTCACAACTTTATTTATTAATTTTTCAGCTAATAAAAATTTTAGGCTTAAATTGTTGTTTTATTTTTAGTTTTCTTTTGCTGTTTAAAATTGATTAAAGTTTTGCAATGAACTAATTTTGTCATTTTCACACCTTTATCAATGTTAAAATAGTGTTAATATATATACATGTATATAATATATGATATATTCAAATATGGGTTACATAAAGGATAAGTTTTAAAGAAGAAGGTGAGAGTTTTTCGGATCAAACTGAGGCATATAGCTAAAGCCTCTGTTCTCTCCATCGGGCTTCATTTTTTGGCGATAAATCCTCGGTTCTATCTCAAGCTTCATATGCATAGACTCTAGAATGAGTGTTCTATGGAGTTAGGAAATAGTAAACATCATAAATGATATTTTTGTAATTGAGGAATATGTAAAAGATATTTTAGTCATTAAAAAATGTAAAACAAGTTTTGAGAAAACACATAAGCTTTTTCATACATTTATATATAGATATAGATATAGATATAGATATAGAAATAGATAGTATAGATATAGATATAGATATAGATAGTATAGATATAGATATTGACGTAGAACAAGTTACAGAAGTTTTTGAAAAACAATGACAACGTTCCAAGTTCCATTCTAATGGATTCCATTCTAAAAAAAAGTACTGGTAAATGTAGAGTTTGTCAGTTTGACCCAAAAAGACAATACTCATGCTTTACCATGACCAAAGCTGCTACGGGACCAAATTACTTCATTTAGGCCTCCAAATTATACTTTTTGCCATTTGTAGTATTTTTTAATTTTGCAATTATGTTATTTAGGAAATTTCGAATTAACTTCTGCTTGCGACTATAGTTTCCTAGTTTAATATGGTTTCTAGTTTTCTAAAAAGTCTCAATTTTGATATGTTATTAATTACTAAATAACTTAACGTGTTCGATTCTCTTTTACATTTCACACTACGTTAAATATACATAGATATAAATATATATTGTGAACTTGGGTCGCTAATTTGCAATGGAATACAACTTTAATATGAGTAATGTCTTAATGATAATCACTGCTTAGGTTAGCCACATGAATAGCATTAGATCTATTGGGATTGAATTATATTCCCAAATTAAAATAACATATCAAGGACCTTGATATAGTACTTTCTTACAAAATTGGCTCAAAATTTATTCATTGATAGTATTAAAACAGTGTTGATTCTATTTCATGTGATTGTAGTTTATTTTTCACTGAGAAAAGAAAGTTGACAAATGGAAGAGATTGAGTCAATACGAGCAGAAATTGAAACAGAAAGCAATGTGTTGATTGATATCGAGAATCCAGACAATGCGTTGGTGGGTCGCATTGAAGGAATACTAAAGGGCGTGAAGTCCACTTCATCATCGGAGCGTTGTATCTTTTGGGTTCCTATTACAGTACGGGATATAAATGATGCAGCCTACACTCCGCGAATAGTTAGTATAGGCCCTTTTCACCATGGTAGTGGAAGATTGCAGTCTATGGAAGCACAAAAATTATGTTACTTTAAGAAATTAATCGAACGAGAAGATGTGAGATTGGAGGACTGTGTTAGACTTGTGAAGGAGCACGAACAAACAATTCACTGTTGTTATGCAGAAATATATAGCAACAAATTGCCAGTCAGTGAAGATGATTTTGCAGAAACATACAGCAACAAATTGCCACTTAGTGGAGATGATTTCTTAACGATGATTCTTGTTGATGCTGGCTTCATCATCGAGCTGTTATTGAGGTTCAAGTTCCCTGAACTTAGAGGTGAAAATGATTATTTATTTAACGATTCGCTATTGAATGACTTGGATCATGACTTGATATTACTTGAAAATCAGCTCCCATTCTTTATTCTTGACGCATTATTCAATCTAACCCGTGCCTCTGTCCGTGACAAATTTCTTGAGTTAGCACTTTACTTTTTCAAAGATGTTAACAAGCAGAACAAGCCGCCCAATTTTGAAGTATGCCATTTTACCAATTTGATTAGAACTCTTTATCTGCCAACATCAGAACGGCCACCAAGGACTGCTGAAAAATTTCAATTTCTACCTACTGCAACAGAGTTGCATGAAGCAGGAGTGAAGTTTAAGCTGGGCTCAAGCAAATGCTTACTTGACATAAAGTTTAGCAAAGGGGTACTGGAAATACCATGCTTTACAATAGATGATACAACAAGACCCTATTTCCGAAATCTCATGGCTTTGGAGTTGTGTCTCTATCCGGATGACAGTTACATCATTGATTACATAGTCTTCATGGATTACCTGATCAACACTCCTAAGGATGTTGATTTACTTGTTCAGAATGGAATTCTTGTGAACTGTCTTGGTGATAGTGGTGCAGCAGCAACTTTCTTCAACAACCTTTGTACGGAGATTACAGTGAATTTCAATAATTTCTATTTCTCTCGTCTCTGTGAAGAGTTGAACGCATACTACAAACACCGAAGGCACAAGTGGAAGGCAACTCTCAAACGTGATTATTTCAGCACTCCATGGAGAACCGCTTCTACAATTGCTGCTATTACATTGCTTGTGCTCACTTTTATACAGACAATATGTTCTATCTTGTCTTTGTAAGGTGTTTAAGTTTCTATAATTCTACATTTTCTAGATTGCTCTGCTTCTGCTTCTGTAGTAACTTCTTGTGTGATGTATTATATTATGTTTACTGTTGAACCTGTAAACGTGTTTGTCAATGATTGTACCTATAAACACTCTTCTTAATATTTTGTGCCAATTTTACATTCAGTCGTGTTAATTTAGAACTTCATGAGTAATCTCTTTTAAAACCGTGTACAGTCTCTCCTTGAATCCAAACCCATTATCAAATTTGTTGTGGGCCACAAATGCTAAGCAAAAGATGCACTCAACAACGTGTTCGGTTTGCCATTTTTCCTTTCTTTAAATCATGTTTACAAAAAATTATATTGAATTTTTGTTCCTTTTTTAGGTGTTATTTTATTCAATTTTGTCATTGGAGTCTTTTGTTGCACACGTTTTCTAATGATTTTTTCATATCAACATTATTAGAGTAAATTGCATTAATCATTCCTAAATTCTTTAATAATTACAAACATTTTTCAAGATTTTTAAAATTAAACTAACCTTTTTCCATTTTATCTAAAAATATACAAATACCTTTCTCTTATCAATTTTTTTTTTCAAAATGACAAAACTGGCACTTTTATTTATTTATTTTTACATTTTTTTATTTTTTCTAACCTTTTTTTAAAAAAAATTTTTATTTTTTTATTTAAAAACAAATTTATAGTAAATAACTTATTTTCATATAAATTTAAAATTTTTAGCAATATTTATTTAAAAAATGAAAAAAAATTAGTCAATTTAAAAAAATAAAACAAATAATTTTGTCATTTGAAAAAAAAATTTGACTAGAAAAAAAAATCTGTATATTAATAGATAAAGCAACGGAGATCAATGTAATTTTAAAAACTTCAAATGAAGTTAATATAATTATCAAAAATTTGAAGAAAGTCAATGTAATTTACATATCCACATTTTTAATTAGTTCTTTGAAACAACATGTTCATTTTTGTCCAGCTCTTTACTTTTTCAACTAAATTTTTAGAAGTCCATCATCCACCTGTATTATTTTATTTTATTTTTATTACGCTTTGTTTTATGCCTACTTGCTAATCAAGAAGTATATATGTATGTATGTATGAATGTATGTACATACACATATAGTTTGGTTACATTTTCTTAAATCCCGCAATAGGGTATGAAAAGTGCTCGAAGCTGGTGCATCTCCATCAATCAGTGCCTAATATTTATTTACTTGAGAAAATTGATATCATACACCCTTGTTAGTCATTGATACTTTACCTTCTTTTTTCTGAAATGAAATTACAAAAACGCATTTAGATGAAATTGAATTCGATGTCTTATTTTTTTAATTTTAAATTGAAATTGAAATTGAAGCCTTCATGATTGAAAAGGAAGTGCAAATATCATTTCTCATTTACTTACAGTATTTTTTTTTCAACACATTTTCTTTTTCTTTTTCTTTTTTTCACTTTCAATTTCATTTGTTTAGAGACATTATTACATTAAGTCTTGATTTACTTATTTTTAAGTATTATCACTTTTAGCTTAATTTGTTTAGATGGATACAAAAATAAGAGAGGAATTTTAGCGGGTAATTAAGTTATCTAATGAAACTTTTGCGAGAGTTAAAATCATATTCAAAGAGAAATAATCAAATATTTGAAGTTTCTTTTGTCTATAATATGCATTAACTGGTGATTATCTCTATTCCTAGGAGCTATTGTATATATAGAGAGAGAGGTAAATCTTGATCCTAGTCTCCATCTTGACATGGCATAGGCCAATGAACCTTGAAACTTTATTATGTAATACTAAATGAAAAGGTTGTTGACTTTGCTAGCAGTGAACAATACTGTCCATTCAACCACAAATGGCACACAATTGTCTAAACGAGGAAATTAAAGTAGCAGAAATGCTTATATTCCAATTGAATTAGAGGACCCCAAAATCCCATTGGTAACATCCATGCACGGGGAAGAACTTAAAAAGTTTGCAACCTTTATCACCTGAGTGTTGCATCTATAGAGTTCCCATGAAGCTTTACGGAATAAATGAAGAAGCATACACTCTAGAGTATCAATTGGCCCATTTCACCATGGCAAAGAAGGTTTAGAAGCCATGGAAGAGCATTAATGGAGGTACCTACAGAATTTTCTTCAACACACACAAAATGGGATGTAGAATTTATTGAATTTCTAAAGGAGAAAGAAGATAGGGTCCTGAGAATCTTATGCAGATCGAAACTATTGACTTTGGTAGCAACAAGTTTGTGAAAATAATTCTTATTGATGAAGATGTGAATGTACAAAGGATACAACACAAAACATCAAAAAAGGGATTTGAGTGTAAAATGCATCATTGTTTACAAAACTTCATCCCAACTGGGTTGCCACCAAGTCTAAAGCTAATCATGTACTAGCATTAAATCGAACAGCAACACAAAAAGAGAACAAAATCAAAAATAAATTGATGAAGCTCCTTTCTGCCAAAAACCTTTGACAGCCATGTAGCAAGACTTCAAAACCAAGGGACTAAGAACTCCCAGTATCAAGGACCCACCTAACCATATTTCCCGGATTTCTTTACATAACAGTAACACGTGATCCAATGTTTCCATAACCTGCTCACAGATAGGGCACTTTCTATCAATTGGATCATTCAACACTCTAGTTTTTAATAATAACTCTGTTGTCTTTACTCCTCCTTTCCAAGATAACCACCCAATAAATTATACTCTAGGTGGAGCTGTGTTTTTCCAAATCAACCTCAAAATATCAAGTTAAGGACCTAGCATAGAATCATGCCACTGATAAATTTATTTTATGGAAAACTGACCTGATGAAGAACCTTTCCAACCAAGAGTCTCTGAAGAGCTTGAGCATATAGAAGCAAATTGATTAGGAGGTCTTTAAGATTGTTCAGTTCCTCCACTTCCCATGAAAACAATCTGCTTTGGAACAATGCTTCCCAATCAACATTACTGTATTTCCATGACACATATTCAGCCAAAGACATTTCTTTACTAGATGCAACACTAAATAACCTTGGAAAATAATTTTAAAGGGGAGATTCGTCCAACCATCCATTATTCCAAAAGGAAATGCTTCTACCATCACCAATCTTTAATAGCACATTTGTAATGAGAAAAATGAATAAATATTGACTATTAACTTCAACATGCAGAACATCTATCCATACATTTGAAATTATGGTATTAACCATATCACAGGACAACCAATTTTTCACAGGAAACCTATACTTTTCGTAAAGCAATCTTCACTAAAGAGAGTCTCTCTCCACCCCAAACCTCCACCACCACGAAAGAAGCAAGCAATTATTTGGGGCTCTGATATCTCTCACACCCAGACCTCCCCTCTCTTTACTTACAGAAAAACTTTGTTCCATTTTACTAGGCAGATCTTTCTTTTGATTTCATCACCTCCCCATTAAAACCTCGTTTGGATGCTATTGATCTCCTTAGCTAGACTTGCAGGCGTTCTGAAGATAGACAAGTAGCAAATGGGAAGAGTACTCAAAACTGACTTTATCAACATAAGCTTGCGCCCAAAAGATGGAACTCGTTTCTTCCAAGAAAATAATTTCTTTTTAAACTTCTCAATAAGAGGTTCCCACATTTTTCTCCTTCTCAAATTAACACCCAAAGGAAGGCCTAAGTACTTCAATGGAAGTTTTTGAAATTTGCATCTCAGTGAAAAAGCAAATTCCATGGACTCGTCATCAGAAATCCCCACACCACATACAACACTTTTGTGGAAAATAATTTTCAATCCTGATATCACCTCAAAACATCTTAAGATTCTTTATATGTTTTTCAATTCCACCCAATCTGCCTCACAAAGGAACATCAACGAATTGAAGGTGAGAGACATACATGTTATTTACCCCAACATCAGCCCTCTAAGCAATTTCAACTCTTTTTCTCAACTGCTATGATGAATAGGAAAGGGGAAAGAGGACCCGCCTGCCTAAGGCCCTTGCCCACACAAAATTCATCAGTGGGGGATCCATTAACCAGCACCGATATCAATGTGTTTCGGATGCACTCAATCATCCAGCATATCCATTTTTCTCCCAAGCCCAAGTTCACCATCATGCTAAAGAGATACTTTCAGTTAATACTATCGAATGCCTTTCCGGAATCAAGCTTTAATAGAATACCTTTTTATTTCTTTTTTTTTCCACCAATATACTTCTTCATTAGCAATTAACATGCCAACCAAAATATTCCTACTACTCAAAAAGGAAGACTAAGCTTCCCAATGATAAACGACAAAACTAATACTACTAGACAGTACCTTAGATAGGATTTTATATGTTATGACATGAAAATTTTTTTTTTTTTTTATTTTTATTGTTCTTGGTTAATTAAAAATTTTTTTGCTATTATTATTATTATTATTATTCTTATTATTATTATTATTATTGTGATGGGTGGAAGTATGTATATGATGTGCATGATATGTATATATATACATGGATATATACATATATATATATATTGAATTAATTGTGTAATGTGTGCATGTATATGGGCATGTATATATGGATGTGTGGGAGGGTGCATTTGGCAGAGTGTGTGAGGTGTAGTGTCGGCTGGGTGTGTGTGTTTGGTGTGTGTCTAGTGTGTGAGAGAAGTGAGCTATCTATATATATATATATATATATATATATATATATATGCTAGAGTAGAGCAGCTTTGCATTAAATGCAAAGCTGCATTTTGGGGGAAGGGAGGTGGCTGATATAGAGTGATAGAGGTCAGAGGGGGAGAGACGTGTGAGATTGAGTGTGATGCATAAGGTGGTCTCGGGTGGGAAGAAGAGAAAAGAGAAGGAAAGAAACAGAAAAGAGGAAGAGAGAATAGAGCTCTGAGAGAGGGTTTGAAGCTTGGTTTGGGCTCGAGCAAGAGGGTGAAAGAAGGCACGGCTAGAGAGAGAAAGCTCAGAAAATCCGTAAGTGCAACCTTTCTGTTTTATTTTTTTTGAGGCATGATGATTTATTTGATATATAGGGTTTTAAAGTGTATGTTATGAGGATTGTTTTGCAAAAAGAATGAAGGAAAATGGTTGAAAAATCAGGGAGAAAAAGGGGTTTACAGGTCACGGTCATGGGGGGGTTAGATTGGCATTTTATGTACAAAACTTGAATCTAGTGAGATAGAAATAACCCTAATAAGTGCAGAAAATGAAATGAGAAAGAAATGATGGAAAACCGTGAATAACCGAGTGAAAAATTGAAGATGTTCAGCTGGCTGGAGATTCGGCCATGGGCCTTTGAGCCCTATTTCGTGAAAATCCGTTGGTCTAAACTGAAAATGGGAGATGGGAGTGAAACCTACTTGAAAAACTCTAAAAGATGGCATTTTGAAAACATGAAAAAGCTGCCAGAAATTGGTCGCCGGCGCCGGGGGAGACGCCGGAACCCTACTGGGTGTCACCGAAAAATCGGGGAAGAAGGGGGGGGTCTGCTCCGGGTCGGGTCGGTTCGGTTCGGGTCCGGTTCGGGCGGGTGTGGGCTGCCCCTGCCACGTGTCGCCATATGTTTTAAATTAAAAGATTTAAAGGGGGTGTTTGGTTGTGGATGTATGAAATTAAGAATCTGAAATAAATAAGAACAGGGATATCTTATCCCTGTTTTAGGCTAATCCTTGTTTGGCTGTCCGAATATGGAATAAAGGTTTTCAAATTTGCAATTCTGCCCCTGAACTTTTGATAATTGAAAATTAACCCAAAACTTACAGAAATTATAAATTGACCCTCCCAACTATTAATAATTCTGATTTGACCCTCCAGAATAAAATATTAATAAATTATTAATTAAATTAATTAATTAATTAATTAATTTAATTAATTTAATTATTTAAATATTCAAAAATATCCCGAAGTCCAAATGGGACAAGTCATTAGTGTATTTTGACTATCTCGGCCATTCTGAGGCCAATGGCGAGGTCCATTTTACGAGACGGGGTCCCGAAAAATAAGAGACCCGTAATGACATGTAAAATTACCAAAATGCCCCTGAATTAAAGTACAGTCAAACGAACTCTGAATTAGGTAAACAAATAGTGAAACTTTATTATCTCGAACATTCCGGACTCAACCGTAGAGTCCGATTTGTGAAAAGAGGTCACGAAATGTAAGGACACGTGTAAAGTACAAAATGACTGTTTTGCCCTTTTGAACCCAGGTGTCCGAATTGAATTCTACGAAAGCCTAAACTTATTTCCTTTGACGCTCCGGACTCAATGGTAGAGTCTAATTTAGTAAAATAGAAAATTATGAATTAAAAACATAAAATTTGATGAATAGCATAATTCAAGTGACAATTAAACTGAGTTTCGTGTTATGAATTTTAGGGACACAGAAAGGCAAAGAGAAGGTGACCTGACCTTCGGTACTCTTACGGTGGTTCCACTTTACTACGAGTATACTTTTCCGGTTTGAGATCGATTACCAGGTACGATATATTGTGCTAAGTGAGAAATAGAATTGAGATTAGGAGTACTTGCTTCGCTGTATTGATTGTTCACATGTTGCTTGAGTGTTCACATGTTTATGTGCTACGTGCTATCTTGCTGAGTTGTATGATGATTATGGATATACTGTATGTGTTAGTGTATTGTGTGAATAATATGCTTTGAGGAACTGTTGATATTACGAACTGTGTACTTGGAGGCATGCTTTATATATGAATGAGAGGTGTCATGACATGATGAGATCAGAGCATATTAGCATAGTGAAATTCTTTGGACATGGCGTGGGTAAGCACTTGGTGCTTTGCATTATGAGGGTGTAGATCCTGTGGTGAAAAACCCAAAATCGGCCAATAGGTACTTGCCAGCCTGACGGGTTCCGGACCGTGAAGCGAGACATACAAGGTACTCATGCCGACGGGGAAGGACCGTATCATGAGATATGGGTGGGCATAGAGTTGCATGGGTGTGTCACGCATACTACTTATATACTGTACATTGTTCATATCCTGTCATCATGATATCGAATGCCATATAGAAATAACTGTACACTTGCACATGCCACGACCTTGGTTTTGTCTCTTGCATTAGCATTATATTGTACCAGCATGTTGAGCTGACCCCTTTAGTGGGGCAATATTTCAGATGATGTCCCAGCAGTACGAGACGTGGAGATGATTTGACTAGGGACTGTGTTAGGCCCAAGGGGCGTTTGTTTTTGATATTGTATAAGGGCATAAGCCCAAGACCTTATTTCATTTTACATGTTGTAAGCAAGTGGACCAGACCTATGTATGTATCAGAACAGTGTACAGAATGTATGAGAATGTTATTATTATCTTTTATTTCTTTATTATTTTATTTTCCTTTGTCTCGTTACTCGCGCCTCGGGTTCGCTGGAATTCGGGGCGTGACATTATAGATACTTCCAATAAGACTAATTGGCCTAAATTCCCCCAAAGAGATTAGATAGTCCTTTTTGGGGAGCAAGGAAATAAAAGCATATTTCAAACCACACCAATCTCCCATTATTGTAGAATTCATCTATGAACTGCATCAAATCTCTTTTTACAATATCCCAACACTTTTTTATGCAGGTAACACCCTTCACCGAACTACTTGGTAATTAGTGTCAACTTAAAAAAATTGATAGTGTTAGTGTATAAATACACTTAAACAAAAGTTACTAATAATAATTCTTAACCTATGATAGCACAATGAAAACTAATACAAGACAAAAAAGTTCAAAAGTGTATTAACTAGTAAGCTAACACGAGAGATAAAAATGGTATTAAATAGAGATCCTGCAAGCAAGACTAGAAGAATATAGTAAACGAATAAAAGAGAGAAGAAAAAGGGCCAAAAGTTATTACAGAATACTTGAACCCAAGACCAAAGTAAAGGTTGTCAAAACTATTCATTGGGGCTACTAGTCCATCTTTGTCACCTTTGTTACTTAATTTATATATATATATAATTTCTATAATATGTATGTAGGGAAAATGCATACAAAGTGAGGTGTCCACATTAGAGCTAAGTCAAAGTGAAGTGTCAAAATGCTAGTAAAAGAAGTGGCCACGTGGCATAAGCGACCCAAATCCTCCAACGAGTTTCATGAAAACATATATATATATATATATTTTTACACATGTATATGCTCACTTAAAAATATATAAACCAATAAATCTAGAGTGTAACCATATATGTTTCCAGTAGAGAAACAAAGAGGAAGATAAAGAGAAACGTAGAGAGAGAGAGAGAGAGAAAGATAGAGAATCAAAGAGGGGCATGCATGTTGCATGCACCACAAACCATCTAAGGATCAGGATCAAGGGAGCAAGGGAGGATTACTGAAGCAGCGAGGAGAGGGAAAGGAAGAACAATATGGAGAGAGAACAAGGTGCGAGTAGAGAGAAAAACTGACAGATTTAGAAATGGGCCAAATTAGGTAAGAAGCTTCTTTCCTTCACTCTTGATCTTCATTTTGAATCATTTTAAGAAGTTTTAGCATAGAAAAATGAAGAAAAAACAGATAGGAACCAAGTTCTGTAAACAACCATCAATGGTCGAAACCACTGCGAAAGGATTCACGTAGAAATGAAATCGTTGACACTTAATGAACCTAGGACCTTACAGATAATCGAGAGAGGAATCCATAGGAAAAATATTGAGATAAAATGGTTGAAAAACAACAGAGAACGAACGTGTCGCCAGTTTGGACAGGGAAACGGGAGGTCGAGATTTACGATGATTTAACGGGTTTTGATCCTTCAAAACTCACCTAAGTGATGTAAAATGAGATTTAAAATAAAAATAGGAGAAATATTACCAAGAAAAGCAAGAAAATCAACATTGGAAACTGGAAATTTCCACTTGCTGGTTGCCCTTACTAGGGAAAATAGTGGGTTATAGCAAGGTCAACTCGGCGTGATGACTGAGGGAACTGAGTGGACTCTAAACGAGTTCGGGCTTTAGTGGTGCGACGTCGTTTAAATGACATATATACTGAAACTACATCATTTCACCAAAGGCATTTTAAGAAAGCAAAAAAGAGAAAAAGAAAGAAAATATAAGAGAAAGAAGGGTAGCGCAGCCAAGGGGTTTCAAACCTCAGACCTCAGGTTCATTACTCTAAACCTTAACCACCATTCCATTTGCCATTATGATTGTGGCTCAAATAATACATGTATCTAAGTTAGGAAAAAAAAATGTGAAAAACGCAGCTAAGCTGCTAGTAAGGTTCAGATGCGCGAACATAGAGCTTTAAAGCAATACTTCACCAACTTTCCACTGTACGTGGCTACTAACTATTTCACAAGAAGTAATATATAATATTATATTATTGAATATGTTACAGTTTATTTGTTAAATAGATTAAATATTTAAATTCAATTTTAGGCCAAAGAAGCTACCCTGATATTTTTTTACGCTCCGGACTTAATGACAAGGCCCATTTTATAAAACGAGGTTTCGAAAAATTAGATATATAAAATATAATAATTACCAAAAATGCACTTAGTGATACCCAAATCTAATTAAATACCAAAGAGGGTCTATTATGACTTTTCTCGATGCTCCGCACTCAACGATAGAGTCCAAATTAACAAAATGTGTCGAAAAATATGACACAAAATGAGAAATTTATGATTATGCCCCTAATAGCAAGATAAGCTATCAGAGGAGTCTAGAATATAGAAAGGAACCTACCTTAGAGTTTTGAGAGCCACTAAATCTAAAAATAGAATCGGTTAAGACTAAAAATGTCAAAGAAATAATGATTAAATAAATTTATATATTTATCAAGGTATTAAGTTTAGTTTAATATGTGATCTAAGATCACCAAATGAAGTAATGACACATGATAAGGAGATCAATATGAGAAGTAAGATAAGAAACAAGAACTGAGGACCCGATGTGAGTACTCTTGTACTTTGAAGTGGAATTTTAATTCCATGCTTTATAAAATATTCCGATTCAAATGTCAGTTATTTATATGACTCTTGATTCAATCGTGTTTATTGTCCTAATTTGAAAGTGTTACCGTGCTTTGCAAATTGCGTACTTAAAAGCTAGTTGATTGTACAACTCTCGTTTCAAGCATATCTATTGTCATGTTATGTAATTTTGAGAAATATCCTTTTGAAAATGAATGTTTCTCTATCAAGATGTGTTCTATTTGCTCTTGAAAAGAAACTTCATGAACAGAAATATTTTTAATAAATGCTTATTGTTTGCGAAATGGTAATGCGAGATAATTAATGCATAAGCGCACTCGTGATTAGTGGACCCTTTGGGACTCACTCGTGTAAAGCCCATGAGAAGGCTAGAGATCCCTCATGTTTAGGTCATGAAAATATGACCTCGTGTAAGTTTCGAGTACAGGTCGACACGAATTCTCGTGTAAAGTGAAAGTAAACATAATAAAAAAATGATAGAAAGTTTTCGAACCCCTATTCACTTGAAAAGGATTTTATCTTCATGTTTTATAATAAAGGGTTTTATCCTCTTGATAATTCAAGAAAGATTTTATTCCTCGTGTTTTATGAATTAAAGTGTTTCACCCTCCTGATTATGTGAAAAGGATTTTAAATCCTTGATCTTTATAAATAAAATGTTTTACACTCTTGATCATACGAAAAAGATTTATTCCTCCTGATTTGCATAAGGAAGAAAATCTCTATACTCTAAGCTGCCAAAGGCAATCCTACTATGTGTTTGTGAAATGATGTGCTTTACTTGAATTATTGTTAAATGCTTCTTGTGTCAAGTTTATGTGTTAAATGCTTTATGTTAAATGATATGATTCAAGTATCCTGTATCCTGTGTTTGAAAATGTGCACAATCGATAGTGGTTATTTATCATACATTATCTTGTGCTTCAAAACGCTATCAGTTGAAAACTCATGACAATGTACTAGAATTTCTCACGAGCTTTTCATGAAGCTCACATAGATTTATCCATGATGTTTTCAAGTAAAGTGAACGAGGGATATGGGACCCACAATTAGAATGAAGTGTGAGGCACAAATGTGAAGGTGGGGTATGAGACCCATAACTAGAGTGAAGTGCGATGACCAAAAGTGGGTATGAGACCCACAGCTACTGTGAAGTGCGATGAACACAAGTGAACGTGCAGGTAATGGGAACCACAATTAGTGTGAAGCATGAAAATTAAATGTGAACGTGATGTGAATGTGGGATATGGGACCCACAACTGTCATGATAGTGATCTGTAAGGGCTAATGATGTAACAAGTTTTTAAACTCAATGATAAGTAATGTAATGCATGTCATGTATGCAAAAAATAAAAAATAAAAATAATGTCCAGAAGTTGTTGAATGACTGTGCACTTCTACGGTTGCTTTCGTTGCATATTTAATTTTGTTATAGGGTGCAATTTGTCTGATCCGGTGTGAAGTTAAGTTCGATTCTTGTTAACTAGCCATGATTTTATAGATACTTCTAATAAGACTAATTGGCCTATATTCCCCCAAAGAGATTGCATCATCCTTTTTGGGGTTCAAGACAATAAAAGCAGATTTCAAACCTCTCATCTAAGAAGCACGGACACTCTACTTTGGCTCATGTGTCCGTGTCGGACACGTGTCGAACACCGACACTCTCGGACACTTCCCGGACACGTGTCCGGACACTTGAATCATAGATGTTGATGATTAAATGAAAAGGTTCTTTAATTTTTATTTAATGGCTTTGTTATTTTAATATTTTAATAATAGTTTTTAAACTTGTGTGTTTTTATGCCAAGTTTAATTGAAATAACATGAGGTTTTTATTATATAGTCATATAAAAAATATAAAAATTTATATATATTCAACGTGTCCCTAACGAGTCCGTGTCCTACTTTTTTGAGAAATAACGTGTCTGCGTGTCCGTGTCGTGTCGTATCCGTGTACCGTGTCCGTATCCATGCTTCTTAGCCTCTCATTAATCTCCCATTATTGTATAATTTATCCATGAATTGTATCAAATCTCCATTTTACAATATCCTAACACTTTTTTGATACACAAAAAATTGAAACCATCTAGACTGGACACCTTATTGCCATCACAATCACAAATTGTTCTATAGACCTCAGCCTCTATAAAAGCATTTTCCAAGTAGGATGCATTACTCCTACTTAAGATTGATGTAGAGGTGCCTGTCAATTTTGGTCTCACTTCCCAATCTTTAGTAAGTTTCAACTTGAAATGCTTCAAAACTTCCTCTTTAATTAGCTTGGGATCTTCCACAGAAACTTCATTTATTGATAATGAGTTCAACATGGTTCTCTTTTCCCTACCATTTGCAACAAGGTGAAAAAATCTAGTATTCTTATCTCCCTTCAAAGGCTAGTTCATTCTTGATTTCTGCAATTCTATTTAGCTTCCAAACTTTACTTTTTAATTCCCTTCACTTTAACTTTTCACTTTCCTCCAATTCCCTATTTTCTAAAGACAAATCAATTGCTTGAACCTTCATTTCTATTCAAATTAGCAAATAATCCACCACAGACCCGTCAAACACCAAGAAAATCACCACATTGACACCCATATTAACCAGCCGACAACCAGGTCTTTAACAAGACTAAGAACCAATCAAATACGCATGGATTTGTCAAAAAAAGATCCCTAGGTTCAAAACACAACCCTTCATAGCAAATTGAAGAATTGAAACAGCCACAAAACTCCCAAAATCCATATTAGAAAAAATAAGTCCAATAATCCAAAAAAAAATCGTAAATAGAAAAACACATTTAGATGGTTTCAAAAAATTTTGCCCCAAAATACCAGACATTGGCATGGAAAAACAAGTCTGAACATGGTATTTTGGTAATCGGAAGCAGTTAAAAAATGATGATGTCATTGTCAGAAAATGATGTAAGTCAACGTGACATCATCACTGAAAAATGACATCAACAATCGCCCTTTTTGTCTTTTTGTTAGTGTGTTGTGTTTTAGGAAAAATTATTGACCACCTATTTGATACCAAGTTAAGATTTACGGTACAAAACTAAGATTAGAAAAAGAAAGAAGAAGAAAAGAAAGAAAGACATTAAGAGAAAAGAAAAGTTCAGGACTTCATTAATTACTTCTGCCCTTAGATTTATTTATTACCATCAGAGAAAATACAATGTTACCCCTGTTAGGAAATAAAAATAACTAAAACACTCTAATATTCACCTTGCTATAGCTCTTAAAAGATTATGTCTATTTAGCAGAGTGGAGCTTTGTAATCATTCCCCAACTTGGATGGAGGGATTTGAACCCAAGTCTCTAGTACAATTACCTAGAGACTTGGTAAATGTAGAAAAAGGTTAGTGTTGTCCAAACAAATGTTGCCTGCAATATCCATAAAGAAAATTCAAGTCATCGGCTGGTTTTAGTCTTACAGGCCAAAAAATATTTTGAAGTGGACAAAAAAATGGCAAAGCATGTTCAACCATTGCAGGTTTGAGTCTCGTTATTAAAATGATTGTGATTGTGAAGCATTATTTAGAACATTGTCCTATTAAACTCATGGTTAGACAAGAGGAAGAACAAGAATGAAATAAATTGGAACTTCAAATTAACTACAAATATAGGAAGTATGAACAAAAACAGCAACTTGAAAAAATTGAAAATACAAATCGTCATTGTTATTATTTTATTCTCAAACTTCAACCTTTAGTTTTGTTATTTTATTTCATTTTTTAGGAAGAAGAGAGAGTAAACAAAGCAGCAATGATATTAATATCTGTCCCGGTCCTTAATACTCAGCATGTTCTCATGAATTATATAGAATGAATTTGATTGCCACATGCAACTTGGTCCGGTCCATCTTAACATTCATATTATAAGCTTTGTAATGGAACAAGTGTACTACCATCTTAACATTCATATTATAAGCTTTGTAATGGAATAAATGTATAGTACACGACTCCATTAGATTAAACTAAGAGCCTCCAATATGGAAAGTCAAAGAAAAAACAAGTGATCAAGTGGGCAGTTCAATCAAACACATTAATCTCCCAAATAATTGGATCATCAATCTATCACTTTACTTGTATAGGCAATTAAGTTTTAACTTTTGTACCCATCCCCAGTTCACAGCCATAGAACTTAACCTATTTGACCACAAAATTAAGGGGAAAAAACAAAAAAAAAAAAGGAAAAACCAAAAACAGAAGGTAAAAGCCAGTTAGTAGAAAAACCAATATTTACTTTGTTTAGTTAATTTCTCTACCTGGCAAGAAAGACCGATCGAGTTTCTATCTAATTACAAAGCCATATGTAGATTTTCCAACAACAAAGAGGCTAGAGCAGCATAAAATGATAATTCATAGTTTGTTGACTGCACATAAAGAGTATGGTAGACATCAAAAACAGAAATATTGGCCTAATATTACGAGATATATACAGTGAAGAATAGGGTCACTAAAATTTTGAAAATTAAAAAAGAGAGCAGATGCTACTGCTATTATTAGGAAGATAAACATATAGCACTATCACATCAAGATTACATACCTACTACAAAAACACATCAATGTGATCATAATGTAAACAGATGGCGGTGAAGATCAAGAACATTAAAACCCAAAAACATCACCAAATGTATCAGAAAGAGAGAGGAATACCTGCTACAAAAATGCTAGCTTGTTTGAACGACCTTGAATCCCAAAATGGTGTTCAGATCTACCAAAACCCAACACACCCATGAACAAAAAAACAGATCTAGTTAAAAAAACTCAGAAATTCAAAAAGAAATAGACTGTGAGAGTGTGTGTGAATAGAGAAACCCAAAACACCCATGAACAAAACCACACAACTCTAAAATCCACACAGATCTAAAACCGTGATAAAGCTCACTGATGGAAGATCTGATCGAAGCTCGCTGAGAACGTGATGAAGATCTAAGACCGTATGAACATAAATCCTTGTGCTGAGAACTGATTGAAGATAGAGGGATGGTGCTTGCGCTGGGATTTGAGATCAGATGGAAGATGGAGAGATGAGGATCTGATGAAGATGAAATCTGTAGGCCGATTATGGAGAAAGGGACGAGAGCGAAGAGAGGTCCGTCGCAGAGTGAGAGAGGGTCTGAAATGAGATTAGGTTTTTCTGACATATTAATATGGTTGTTTCATACCGTTAGATCTATTGATCTACATTTTAGATTAAACTTCACAATATAATAGTGGTGCTTAACGGGTCCAGTGGGTCTGGAATCAACGGGTACATATTTGATCTATTAATATGTTGCTTAACGGGGTCGGGTCTGAACAACATTTATGGGCCCAAACACCCTTTAACGGGTTTAGATTTGAATCAGGTCTAAATCCGACCCATTTACAAACGTACGTGGAATTACACATCTTGGTATTGACATCTTTTGTTCAATTATTCAAGACATATGCTCTTGTTGATCATATTACTTTGTTTCCAAAACCATTTTTCAGCCAATTAGTTCACTTTAACATACGTCAATTGTAAATGTACATTTTAGATTCTTTTTAATTTCATTATAGAAACTCTATATGTATGTGCTATTTCATGTGTAATTTTATAATTTGGCATTAATATAAAAATTACTATTCTAATATGGTGCTATTTGACTTACAAAAAAATGGCAATGTCATTTTTAATGCCATATTCAACATAAAGAGTAGCTAATTTTAATTTATGGCATATCATGAAATACACTAACATATGACAAACAGAGGTGGTGTTCATGCTATTTTTTCAAGTAAATGCAAAACAGAGATGGTGTCCACTTACTTTTTAATGAAAAAATAGTTGTTATGATAAAAAATGACATTTTATCATTGAAGTATCGTTATCAAAATTTAATATTTTTGTATTGTAACAATGTTAAAATATAAATTTGATATAAATAAAATAAGATTTAATATTGGAGAGCTTTAGGATTTCAAATAGTACCACTAGCACTGAATTGGGCTGAACCTATAAGAGGCTAGATGGGTTTGTCCTCCTTAAGACTGTTGGGAATAAAAGGTTTCATGGGTCAAACAAGAGGAAGAACAAGAATGAAATAAATTGGAACTTCAAATTAACTATAAATATATAAAGTATGAACAAAAACAGCAACTTGAAAAAATTGAATATTCAAATCGTCATTGTTATTATTTTATTCTCAAACTTCAACCTTTAGTTTTGTTATTTTATTTCATTTTTTAGGAAGAAGAGAGAGTAAACAAAGCAGCAATGATATTAATATCTGTCCCGGTCCTTAATACTCAGCATGTTCTCATGAATTATATAGAATGAATTTGATTGCCACATGCAACTTGGTCCGGTCCATCTTAACATTCATATTATAAGCTTTGTAATGGAACAAGTGTATTACCATCTTAACATTCATATTATAAGCTTTGTAATGGAATAAATGTATAGTACACAACTCCATTAGATTAAACTAAGAGCCTCCAATATGGAAAGTGACAGAAAAAACAAGTGATCAAGTGGGCAGTTCAATCAAACACATTAATCTCCCAAATAATTGGAGCATTAATCAATCACTTTACTTGTATAAGCAATTAAGTTTACTTTTTGTACCCATCCTCACTTCACAGCCATAAAACTTAACCTATCTGACCACAAAATGAGGGGGAAAAAACAAAAAAAAAAAAAAGGAAAAATCAAAAACAGAAGGTAAAAGCCAGTTAGTAGAAAAACCAATATTTACTTTGTTTAGTTCCTTTCTCTACCTGGCAAGAAAGACCAATTGAGTTTCTGTCTAATTACAAAGCCATATGTAGATTTTCCAACAACAAAGGGGCTAGAGTAACATAAAATGATAATTCACAGTTTGTTGAGTGCACATAAAGAGTATGGTAGACATCAAAGACAAAAATATTGGCCTAATATTACGAGATATATACAGTGAAGAACAGGGTCACTAAAATTTTGAAAATTAAAAAAGAGAGCAGATGCTACTGCTATTATTTGGAAGATAAATATTTAGCACAATCACATCAAGATTACATACCTACCACGAAAACACATCAACGTGATCATAATGTAAACAGATGGCGGTGAAGATCAAGAACATTAAAACCCAAAAACATCACCAAATGTATCAGAAAGAGAGAGGAATACCTGCTACAAAAAATGCTAGCTTGTTTGAACGACCTTGAATCCCAAAGGGTGTTCAGATCTAACAAAACCCAACACATCCATGACAAAAAAACAAATCTGGTTAAAAAAATTCAGAAAATCAAAAAGAAATAGACTGTGAGAGTGTGTGTGAATAGAGAAACCCAAAACATCCATGAACAAAACCACACACCTCTAAAATACACACTGATCTAAAACCGTGATAAAGCTCACTGATGGAAGATCTGATCGAAGCTCGCTGAGAACGTGATGAAGATCTAAGACCGTATGAACATAAATCCTTGTGCTGAGAACTGATTGAAGATAGAGGGATGGGGCTTGCGTTGGGATTTGAGATCGAATGGAAGATGGAGAGATGAGGATCTGATGAAGATGAAATCTGTAGGCCGATTATGGAGAAAGGGACGAGAGCGAAGAGAGGTCCGTCGCAGAGTGAGAGAGAGTCTGAAATGAGATTCGGTTTTTCTGACGTATTAATATGGTTGTTTCATACCGTTAGATCTATTGATCTACGTTTTAGATTAAACTTCACAATATAATAGTGGTGCTTAACGGGTCCAGCGGGTCTGGAATCAACGGGTCCATATTGGATCCATTAACATGTTGCTTAACGGGTCCGGGTCTGGACAGCATGTTATGGTCCCAAACAGCCTTAAACGGGTTTAGATTTGAAGCAGATCAAGTCTAAACCCGACCCATTTACAAACGTATGTGGAATTATACATCTTGGTATTGACATCATATTACTTTGTTTCCAAAACCATTTTTCAGCCAATTAGTTCACTTTAACATATGTCAATTGTAAATGAATTTGTTAGATTCTTTTTAATTTCATTATAGCAACTCTAATGTATGTGCTATTTCATGTGACAATTTTATAATTTGGCTTTGATATAAAAATTACTATTCCAATATGGTACTATTTGACTTACAAAAAAATGGCAATGTCATTTTTAATGTCATATTCAGCATAAAAAGTAGCTAGTATTAATTTATGGCATATTATGAAATACACTAGCATATGACAAACTGAGGTGGTTTTCATGCTATTTTTTCAAGTAAATGCAAAACATAGATAGTGTCCACCTACTTTTTAATGGAAAAATAGTTGTTATGATAAAAAATGATATTTTAGCATTGAATTATTGTTGTCAAAATTTAATATTTTTGTACTGTAACAATGTTAAAATATAAATTTGATATAAATAAAATAACATTTAATATTGGAGAGCTTTAGGATTTCAAATAGTACCACTAGCACTGAATTGGGCTGAACCTGTAAGGGGCTAGATGGGTTTGTCCTCCTTAAAGACTGTTGGGAATAAAAGGCTTCATGGGCCAGCCTTTGATCACCATAGTGGAATTCTGGAGGAGAGAGCTATTATTTCCATTCCCTATCTCCATACTGATAAAATTTCTAGTCTCTTTCCTTCGCGTGATAAATTTCTTCCAATTTCAGGAACCATTAGCAGGAGGGTTTACTGTCCATAAGCTTGTGCTTTTTTGAGATAAAAGTATGGCACCAATTAATCCATAGAATTCCTTGAAGATGCATATAGCCCACATTTTTCTCATCAGAGGAGATTTTTCCAATCTGAAAATCTCTTAATACCCAAACTCCCCTCTTCCTTGGGATTGCGGACACTCAAGTTAGGACATGGAGGAAAAAAGAGCTTAGAAGGCCAGTAGATTTGCACACTAAAGAATTGAAATGATGGGAAGATTTGTAGATAGGATTTTCTAGGGTAGTCTTATACCTTTTTTTCCCTCATTTTCTAAAAAGAATAAATAAAAAGAAAAGAAAAAATAAATACACCAGCCATTGTTGGTCCCTGTTGATATAGAATGACAGAAATTATTTATAGGACTTTTTACGAATAAAACATAATATAATGAATTTACTAGAATAATAGTGAATTTTTTCTTTAGGTGGGGAAGTTTGGTACAATGGAAAAAACTATTTGGGCTATTTAGCATGATAATGCAGGTACAAGCAGGGGTGTCAATTCGTGTTGTTATGTTATGATTGGAACATATCAAAGTATACATATTTAAAATGTAACAATCTTAATCCGACACTATTAACTAATCGTGTCAAGTTTCAAAACTCAAACTCAATTTATTTATTAAACAAGTTACACATGTCAACACAATTAAATCGTTTATTTTTATTTTTTATTTTTTAAATAAAAAAATTATCTGTTTTTTTATATGTATAATTAATTTTCATGCTTAGTAAATCTTGAACATGTGCTAAATCATAGTAGAAACTTATTTTATAAAGTCAAAAAATTCTAAATTTTGATAAACTTTTGATGTGAAATGAATTATCGTAATTCATTTTATTTTTTTTTATAATTACACATATTAAGTCGTGTTAAACGAATCGAAATTACTAAAACTCAAATATGACATATTTTTAATCGTGTTATATGTGTCAATTTATTTATAACTCAAATTTATTTATACTCAAATTAAAACCATTAATTTCGTATTGTCTTCAACTCGTTTCGTGCAAAAAAATTAACACTCCTAAATAAAAACTTCGGGTATGCTTAGATAGCTTTTGAGAGTTAGAGTTCTAAGAAATTTTTTGAGAAGTGTTTTGAAAAGTAATTTTTTGGAATTTGAACCATTGTTTGGATTGATTAATTTGATAAAAAAGTAAAAAAAAAAAGGTAGGTTATGTTTGGTTATGTTTTTAAAATAAGATTTTTAATTTCAAATTACAAGATATGTGTTTTGAAATTATTATTTTTTTTTTTAAATTTAGATTATCATATTGAAATACATTTTTATGATTTTAAAAAAATTAATTACAAAATTTTTTAAAATATTTTTCAAAAAATTTTATCTAAATTTCTATCAGGTAAACATCCAACATTGATTCATTGACAAGCCATTCAAATTCTTTTTCTTTTTCAAAATTATTATTATATACTGGAAAGCCTTGATTATTATTATTTTTTTATAGGAAACAGTCATCCAATAAAAGGTATGGCTTACATGATCTTTATTTAGGAAGATCAATTGTTTTCCCAACGAATAAGACCGTTGACGGATTTAAGATCAATGTCTCATTCGCTTGGGGTGAGTATTTATTTTTTAAATATATGAAATTTATATTTTTTATTATTTTATTATAATATTTTTTAAAAATAAAAATTGCCCCCCTTTATTTGTTTAGATTTTAAAAAAATAAATTTTTAATTTTAAAACGTGGGATACGCTATTGACAAACTATTAATTTTAAATTTTTTTACTATTTTATAATTCAGATTATCATATCTAAATACATTTTCACAATTTTTAAAAAATCAATATTTTGAAACAAATTATATTAATTACATTTTCACAATTTTTAATATTCTTAAAAAATGTGTTTGTTTACGTTTTTACTGTATTTTCACAATTTTTAATATTCTTAAAAAATGTGATCGGAGTTTAACACATTTAATTAAATATGATATAAAAAATTTAATTTTATTCAAATTTAATAATTAATTTAATAAAAATAACAAGATTTTAAAAATTCAATTAATTAATATAACATATATTAATTATTAAATTATATAATATTTTTTAAAATTAAAGTTATATATCATAAGTTTGGCATATTATAAAATAATATTTTATATGTATAATATAAATTATAATATAATATTTTATAAATATAATATATATTAATATTATTGTCAAATAAAATAAAATTTAATTTCAAATTAATTTCTTGGAATTTGAACCATTGTTTGAATTTAAGATTAAGTTTTAGATTTTGTTTTTTGGTTGACTAAACAAACAAATTTTTAAAATTTGTTTTTGAAAAATTTGTTCTTGAATTGATAACCAAACACAGCCGAACTTCAATCGGATAATTTTCCCATCAAGTCTTTTCTCTTTCTTTTAAGCTTCGAATAAATTACATTTTTTACGCCTAAAATGTACACCCGATTTCACCTTAATCTGTATTCTTTCAAATGCAATAATGTCAATAGTCAATTTTTCGTCTGTTTTTTCAATTCAGTCCTTCCGTTTACCATGGACCATCTAATGTGGATGAAGACTCAACATGTGTACAACACGTGTCAAAATAATGGGCAAAATAATAATTTGCCATTCATTCTTGTCCGTTTTAACCACATCACTTCGTCCCCATCAGAATTCGGACATATTTGTGTGATGAGGGGCATAAAACAGGGGTATACAGAGGCTTTCAGAGAGAGTGAGAGAAGGGAAAAACATTCATATACTTGGTAAAGATCTTTGTGTAAGTACTTTTCTTATGCAGGCTGCATTATATCATATACTTCTTACAGGGAAAGTGCTTGCCAAAATGAATTTATTAGTCCCAAACAGTCCATTCAGAAAATGACCACCAAAACCACTCCTTCTGGCCTCCGGCTTTGGCCTCTGAAACCCCCCCAACTCCTGCCGCAGGTCGCTGCCACTCACCGACAGTGTTCTAGAGAGGGTTGAAATGCATACCAAAAGATGGAAAGAAGATTTTTTTTGTTATTTTAGAGAGAGAAAGGGAATTGTGAATTTGTCTTATTCTGCTTAAAATCAAGCGGTGCATGGAGGAATTCTGGGGAGTTTGACCATCCATAATCGTAGACATAGCTTCAGAATAATTATATAAATTTTTTAATTATATAAATTTTTATATTTTTATGTGTGTATATAATTTTAAATTTATTTTATTATTTATTTTCGTATCTGACCGATGTTGGTTGAGTTATATTCCTAACAAGTGGCCATGGCAATGAAAATTTTTTCACGCTACTCCAATGAATTCCTTCTCGTGCTGTTTACTGTTCCTGTTTTGTAATTTGAATTGTTCTGTTTCTACTATTAGTTTTCACCACTATCAACTTGGGTTTATTTCAGAATTTGTCCCATTGGATGGTTTTATATCTCAAATTATGCTTCTTTATGTTTATATTTATTTTACGAGTCAATCATTTTTATTTGAGCTGAATTTAAATAGTTTGATATTTTATGTTATATTAGACTATTAATTAGCATATCGAATCGAGTCTCATTAAATTGATAAGTTTTAAAATTTTAATGAGTTATTTACCTTATGAGTTGAGTTAGAATGATGAATGTAAATTTAATTTAATGCACTGTTTGTCATTGTAGAGAGTTTCCTAATTAAACAAAGCCATCACTACACTAGAAGACTTCAGTTTCTCAAATGAAGTTATTAACAACAGCTTTTATTTCAACACTTGAATTAATAAAAACAAACAAACATGTAGGCTCTTTATAAACCTCCACCATTCTCTTCGGTGTCTGACCATATTGTGCAACTGTTACCACCATGAGAGATACCGGTCATTTATAATCCTCGTGTTTCTGTTTTGCATTCCCTTCTCCTCATAAGGTTTCGGAGACTTGTTGGTGCCAAAAAGACATGTAAAAATTGATATATCATAATTTGACAATCATATTCTAGGCATGATACGTTTTTGTAAAGAGCTCTTCAGGATACAGATCAGAAAATGTTACTTTTATCCGGGTCAACCAGACACGAAGGGTTTAAAGGTATTTGAGTTCAGAACATAACATCACTTTCCATATCTTACCAACTTCAAAAATAAGAAAACAAAGTTCGATATGACAACTACTATCTTTAGGATATCTTCAAATCACTATTTTCACGACTCCTAATCCTACTCAACTTAGGAGATCTACAACCTATAAATAAGGTCATAAGGTACGCTTTCAATTTATGTTCAATTCTTCTCTTGAATTAATGCTTTTATTTCTTTACTGACTTTATCATCAAAGCGATTACTATCGAAGCTTTCTGGGTGACCCGTTGACCTCAAGTTCTTGACAAGTAGTAAAAGACAAGAAGCCTTCCGACCAGAAAAGAGCAACATCAGCTTGACGCCGTCTGTGGGAACGACAATCATTCTTACTATTTTTTCTTCAAACAACAAATCTATTGTCTTTTTCTTCCAAAAGTCAATGGCTCCCAACCTTCGTCTTAGAAAGAACTCCCAAAACCCTCAGAATCAGCCTTCTACTAGAAGAGGAAGGGGACAAACACCTATTTGTTTACAACAGCAGCTTAATCGGATTCAATGACAATCTGATCAGATGCATGAACAACTCACTGTCATGTCACAAGCTCTAACGTTACTAGCTCAGAACCAACGAAGTAATCCTCTTCCTCCTATTAATGTTATTCACAAAGGACCTCAGCCTCCTGCCACCACCACAGGCGGAGGATCCCATAATGAAAAGTTGCCTAACATGCAATCGATACACCCTCATGGTACCGTTCATATGGGGATCGATCTCCAGTCGTCAACTATAGGAAGAGGAATGCCCACGTTTCATCTTGTTGTCCATTACCAGAGCAGAACGAGGATACCAATTCCAACGACCTCTGTAGCCAATCCAACGCCACAGAAATTCCAACCTCCCGAGATTCTAGTTCCCCTAGTCTTGGGAGAGCAGCATTATTTTGCTAACACCAGATAAATGCCTCTTGTAAATCTAGGACCTAGAGGCATGAGACAAGACCAACAACGAGAATCGATCACATAACAAGTCCTGCCTAAAGCTCTTCAGAGAGTAGATGAGATATCGGACTCTCAAGATCAAATGGTCTCAACCAAGGGATTCCACGTCCCTCAAGAGCAAGATGAGTTAAGTAAACTGCTCGGTAGGTTCTTCACACTATTTACCTCTTCTATAATAACAAATGAGTGACCCAAGAAATTTGTTGTTCCAAAATTCACTTTGTACGATGGGTCTGAGGACCCTGGAGACCACTTATCTCACTATCAACACACAATGGCTCTACAAGACGCTACTAATGCCTTCATGTGTCGAACGTTTGTAAACAGCCTAAAGGGTATATTGCCTTTAAATGGTTTCACAATCTTCCCCAAAAATCAATCAACAACTTTTACGAGCTCAGTAGGCTATTTCTTAACCAATTTTTAATGAGCAAAAAGTTGATAAAGGGACCAGAATTCTTGCTAATTGTGAAAAAAAAAAACAAAGGGAGAATCACTTCGGGAGTACATTGCTCATTTTAATACTGAGCTCACAGAAATAACCGATTGCAGTTCAAGCTTCCTAGTGGCCGCCCTCACTTCAGGCCTTGGGCTGGACGCTTCTAGGATTCCTTGAGCAAGAATCCTCTTATCGATATGACAACACTTATGGATAGAGGGAGGAAGTATATTAATCTTGAAGATACAAAAACCTCCTTTCGGAAAGCTAAAAAACAAGCTCAAAAGGGTGAGCAAGTTCAGAAGAAGGATAACAATACCAACAAAAAGAGGATTAGGAGTCCCGACAAGAGAACAACACCCAAAGCCCAGAACAACTCTAACTCTGGGAGGTATGGGACTTACATCCCTCTAAATGCCTGTCTTACCCACATACTCTAATAGATCTAAACTCGTGAAAACCTAAGGTGGTTGGAGCCACTAAAAAACCACCTCGACTCTAGAAATAAGAACAAGTATTGTGATTTTCATGAGAAACAGGGCCACACGATTGAGGAGTACAGGGCTTTAAAGTAGGAAATAGAGCATCTCATCATGAAAGGATGACTAAGAAAGTTCGTCCGCTAGGACGAGAGACAGAACTCGCGTGATGAAAGACCACCTCAAATGAGGCAATAGCAAAGGCTTGAACAGAGGAATGTTCAGAATGATCAACAACGGCAAAATAATCAAGTCATCTTCATGCTTCATGTTGATAATACGATGATAGGGACGTCTAACCAAGTCAGGAAAAGATATGCTCTAGAGCCAAGGGCAGAGCCCTATATCATCTAGATCTCGACCATTGAGAAAAAGGTAAATTTAGAACCTTAAATCTAGTTCTCTGAATTGGACCTTATTGGGAGACATTGTCCCTGCAATGATGCTCTTGTTATCTCACTCAAAATCGCTAATTTTGAGATCGGAAAGGTTTTCGTAGATACTTGAAGTTTTACCAACATATTATTCTACGAACCCTTTAAACACATGAAACTCGACTCTAATGACATCAGAGCTACCGTTGTTATAATGGCAGGATTTGACAAAAATCTCAGCGTTTCAATGGGCAGAATTGGCCTAACAACCATGATAGGAGAGAGAGAGAGACGGCTAGAAGACACTAATATCTGAATACATGGTCCTAGAAGTTAAATCTCCCTATAATGTCATTATTGGGAGGCCCTGAATCTACCAGATGGGAGCAGTTACTTCAACCCTCCATCAATGCTTGAAATATGTCCACAACAGTAAAATTTTTGCCATCAAGGGCTGTTAACCCACTGCCCGGGAATGTCATGCCCTCGCACTAAAAGAAAAGCCTTCCAAATAAAAGTTATAATACCCTCATGAAATGGAAAGTTACTTATTTTCCAATCTTTATGAGGCAGAAGAATGTCCTTCCGAGATTGACAAGCCACTGAGTCCCAAAGGAAGAGACAGTGCAGTTAAACCACTAGAGGAACCTATCAAAATGCTTATCAGCACCGAAGAAGAGGAAAAGTATGTACACATTGGCTCAGCTCTGTCTCCTTTTAAGAAAGAGGATATTGTTAAATTCCTGAAGGCCAACCTTTTAGTATTTGCTTGAGAAACTAGAGATATAGAGGGAATGGATCCTAATTTCATCTCTCACAAGCTAATGATAGATCCAGACCATCCCCCACTACTTGGGATCAGATTGAAAGATAGGCAAAGGGGCTGGCTCAAAATCAATCATTCTCTAACTCAGTAGCCGTACTCACCTTTTCTGTCGCTGTGTATTAGATATGGTGTGAAAGAAATAGCAGGTGTTTCACTACTAATAGGAAAGACCTGGAGTAGCTTAAAAGAGATCTCAATAAATCAATTGCAGAAATCATCTCCACCTGGAGGAGCGTCCCAAATACTGAAGGAAACTGGCTTTTAAGCCTTAGTATTGGTACAACCAATAGGATATTTGAAACCACTAAGGAATGATGTGCTCTAACCTTTGGGGCTTGGACTCCCCCTAAAGTACTGGTAGTAATGGCAGTTAGCTAATGTAAAATGGAAGCTTCTCTGCTGGTTGCATGAGATAGAAGCATGTTCTATGTCTAATAGTTGTTTTCTGTTGGATTTCTGTAAAGATATCTTCTTGTATTGGAGTGTCCCCCCCCCTCTTGGTTTGAATGAACTTCATCTACCAAAAAAAAAAAACAATATCATATGATTTTCATAAAGCTAGTAATTATTATGTTCCTTTAAATTATCAAATTTTACAATTATTAAGCTATTAAATATTAATTGATAGAATTCAATCATATTTTGGTTGTAGTAGTCTAACAAGGAAAACCATGTTGATTCTATTGCTTGTGATTGTAGTTTATTTGTCACCTGTGAAAAGGAAGTTAACAGATAGAAGACATTGACTCAGCAAGTGTAGAAACTGAAATGCAAGACAGTGCTGCAAGTGCAGAAATTGTAACAAAAAGCAGTGCTTTGATTGATATTGAAAATCCATACAATGCGTTGGTGAGTCACATTGCAGGAATGCTAGAGGGTGTGGAGTCCACTCCACCGAATGAGCATTGTATCTATCGGGTTCCCATGGAAGTACGAAAAATAGATAAAGAAGCCTACACCCCACGAATAGTTCCTATTGGGCCTTTTCAGCATGGAAACGAAAGATTGCAATCCATGGAAGCACCAAAATTAATTTATTTTAAGAAATTAATTGAACGGGGAAATATGAGATTGGAGGATTATGTTGGACTAATTAAGCAACAGGAGGAAAAAATTCATAATTGTTATGCAGAAACAATTGGGCTTAATAGTGATAAATTTGTAACAATGATTCTTGTTGATGTTGGCTTCATCATTGAGCTGTTGTTGAGGTCCTACTTCGGTGATTTAAGAGAACAAAATGAACCTTTACTATCTAAGCCATGGCCAATTATTGCCATAGAGCATGACTTGATATTACTCGAAAATCAGCTCCCCTTCTTTGTTCTTGAGGGATTTTTTAATCTAACCTCTGCCCCAGTCCCTAACAACTTTCCCTCTTTACTGTAGTTGACACTTGATTTCTTTGAAAATTATAACAATCAAAAGAGAGTTCCCAACTTTAGAGAGAGGCATTTTACTGATTTGATTATAACTCTTCATTTTCCAGCTTCAAGAAGGCTGTCACCAAGAGTTGAAGAATTCAATTTTTTACATAATGCAACAGAGCTGCATGAAGCAGGAGTAAAGTTTAAGGTGGGTTCAAGCAAATGCTTACTTGACATACAGTTCAGTAAGGGGGTGTTGGAAATCCCATGCTTTTAATTATATGATACCACAGTACCCTTAATTCGAAACCTCATGGCTTTGGAGCTATGTCACTATCCACAAGATTTTTATATCATTGGTTACTTTATCCTCGTGGATTACTTGATCAACACTCCTAAGGATATTAATTTACTTGTTCAAAATAGAATTCTTGTGAACGGTCTTGGTGACTCTGATGCTGCAGCAACTCTCTTCAACAAACTTTGTGCACATATTACATTTTCAGGTTCTTTTTTCTATTACTCTCATCTTTGTGAAGACTTGAATGCGTACTACAAAGTTCCTTGGGACAAGTGGAAGGCAATCTTCAAACGTGATTATTTCAACACTCCATAGAGAATTGCTTCTACAATTGCAACTATTATATTCCTTGTGCTCACTTCTGTACAGACCGTATGTTCCGCATTATCTTTGAAAGGTGCTTAAGCTTGTATACTTCTACTATTTCTAGACTGCTCTGCTTTTGGAGTAACTTTTTGCTACATATTCTATTATGTTTGCTATTGGAACCATTTACGAGTCATGTTAATTTAGAAGTCCATGTATTTTTTTCCCCTTTTTTCGTAAATTTTTTGTCTTTGTCATGGAACTGAGCTTTATGTTTATGCACGCCACTCTATTTTGTAGGAAAGAAAAGATGACATGAAGGAAGGAGAGAAAGGGGAGAGTGTAATAACAAACTCACATAATATTCTTTTCCTTTTTATAGAGTATGATAACATGAATTTATTTAGAAAGAATTGATAAAAGAATTTATTCAGAAATAGTTTAAAAATACTTGGGAACTATAGAAGCAATGCATAGGAAGTTCAGATGTGAGTCCGGGTGATTTTCAAGATTTTTGTTTCTTATTACATTTTTTTTTTTTTTGAAGGGAGCTGTCATGTACAATTGTTATCGAATTATGTACTAAAATTATGACATGCAATATATATGTGATAGGGACTACTTGTCATTAAAGTTCATGTTGGGTCCCATCTAGTTACTTCATGCCACAAAAAAGCAAAGAGGAATGTTACACAAAGAAGCAAAGAACTAGCAAATTTTAATTTTTTTGGGTTTAGCTTCAGAATATGGAAATGTACATTAATTTCTTCAGCAATAATTTAAGAATACTTTGGTTTTGGGAACTTTATTATTTGTTTGAGACAATTTAGACTTGTTGAAGCATAAAAAACAATGCATATTAGGAGGAAGTCCAAACCGGAGTCCAGATAATTTTTAAGTATTTTTTTTTTTGGGGGGGGGGGTGCCGTGGTTTACAATTGTAATAAAGTAATACGCTAAATCTATGATATGTAGGAGTGATAAACCTAGAAGATGTGATTTATCAAAACATCAAAAAGAAGTCCAGATAATGTTCAAGATTTGTGTTTCTGTTTTTTTGTTGGAAGGGGGGAGGGAGGTTTGAGGATAATTGTCATTATAACATACAAGACCCTAGTAACCATAATGTGGTTTATATAATGCTTAGCATTAGTTAATAAACCAATGCATATTTTAGTTAGCCTAAACCCCATCTCAATAGAGTATGCCTAATTGAAGACTCTTTAACTAACCTAACTCTAGTTGACTTATAGAATAAAATATATACGTTTCTTCAACAAAAGTTCAAGAATACTTGGGAACTTTATTATTTATTATAGACAGTTGAGACTTGTGAAGCCACAAAACATACTAAGGACTTCATACGTGAGATGAAGAGGTTTCAGTTGCTAAAGATATAGTGAAATGTGTCTATGAAATCTAACATATTGAAGGACTGTGGAATTGGTAAGCATTCATGCAAAACTCTCTAATTCTCTATTCATTACTAAACAAATGAATATATATGTATATATGTTTCATCATTTTCAATTATTATTCCCTTTCTGATAAGCTTTAATATTTACGCATTGGGAAGCATTAGTTTTGTTTACCTTTGTTGCAACTATTGTATTATGTATAGGTAAATCCTGATCCTAGTCCCCATCCAGACATGCCATGAGGCGAGCAGACCTTGAGAATTTATTGCCTAATACTACATGAGAATATCTATTAAACCACATGAATTAAATATAGTTGTAGTTGCTATATCCTAAAATCTTCAAGGGAAAAAAAAGGTGAAATTTGGTCAGGGCATGGTACCTCGGTAGGATGCTTTTAGAAAGAGTAGTATGTACTTCACCTATCCAAAACACAATAGTCCACTACAATCAAGAGCATTTTGTCAAAATTTTGGGGATTATTGGACCTAAAAATATCCATGAAGTAATTCACTACTTTATGCACTACAAACTCATCTTCCTCTCTCCATATATGTTCTATCTTATTCATCAAGTTTATCATGGTATCAAAGCTATGGCTCTAGATCACTCTTTCTGTTGCCAATGCCACTGATTTTCATTCTGATGACCTTTCCAGATGCTCTCAATCTTGGAAACTGGACTTGTCAAAGTCACAGATCCTCACACCCCAGCTAGAATGCAATTATGCACTCACGACTCCAATCATAAGTCACCAAAGTGAACTTTTGTTCCCATAAACATAGGACCAAAGCTTTCCATTGCCGTCGAAATCATCGCAAAACACCCCTGCACGTGCCCTCAGGCACCACCGAAAGAAACTACAACAAAAACCACGTGGTACATGCGCTTGCATGGGCTAATTAGGCACCCCCACGCACACGCGCGCGCTAGTCAACAAATTTGAAATATCCACATTAGCTCTATCAACCATGTGTTAGTTAGTTATACGACACGTCAACAAATGTAGCTATGTTAACAACGCCATGTGTTAAACACATCAGTTGTTCCACGTGATTGTTATGTTAGCAAGGTCTCACTTTCTTACCATGTAAGCAGCCACAAGTTAGTCAACGATACAACACGTTAGCAAACATAACAACGACACATGTCAAACATATCAGCTATGCCATGAGTTAGCCACGTAAGCAAGGTCTCACTTTTGCCATGTCATCAAATCGTTGCTCACCACGTCTGCATAGTTGAGCCCGTCAACTAGCCTATGTCATCTGGGGCAATATCAGAGGTTTGATTCAAGTTAACTAGTTTTGTTAAATATATATTGGATCGATTGAAGTTGGTTTTGGCTGGTTCAGATCGGTACCTAGGATTTTTTTGGCCTGATCTTTTCATTTTTAGGTTTGTTTTGTCTAATTTAGTTTTCAAATTTGAGTTTTACTTAATATTTTCCTATTTCTGAGGATTATTGCACAACTAAGTTACAACATATTCTTGACACTATTAGAGCTCTTCTTTATGCTTCATCTGTCCCTACTCCGTTCTAGGGTAAAGCCATTCTCAGAGCAATATACACTATAAATTGCCTGACATCACTTATTCTTGACAATCAAACACCTAATGATCGTTTATTGGGTTCCCCCCTTCCTCTTATCTGCATCTTCGTGTTTGTGGTTCTACTTGTTTTGTCCTACTCCAACCTCATGAACACACTAAACTTGACCCAAGTTTTAGGTTGTGTTGCTTTATTGGATACAAAATCAAATATAAGGGCTATCACTGCTATGATCCCATGTCTCGTCATCTTCGGATCTCTCGTCATGCTATATTTTGGGTGCATAAACTTTTTTTGCGTGTCTAAGTTTAACATGACATCATTTCCTCCATTCTCTATTGAGGCACTTCTTTAGTCTCCTATCTCATCTCCTTACACATCTTCTCTATTTTTAGAGTCTTCTCCCCTTCAATACTCTATGATTGATAACTAGACTGCTACACCTCCTACGTCTCCAGTTCTTGTTGAGCTTGAGGATCCTCTTGGCCCTCCTCCTGCCATTCATCACTCCACCAAAGTGAGGTCTCTTCCTTCACATATTCATGATTATCATTTTTTTCATCCATTAGCAGCCTTACACGAACCTTACTCCTATTGTGAGGTTTTTTATGATCCTCTTTGGCAAGCTACAATGCCAAAGGAACTTAATGCATTACTTAAGAATAATACTTGGGAGTTGGTTGATTTGCCTCTAAGAAAGTTAGTGGTAGGGTGAAAATGGATCTATTTAAGATTAAGACTTGATGATAGGCATAAAGCCCGACTTGTGGCCAGAGGCTTTACTCTGGAGTATGACATTGATTATGAGGAAATGTTTGTTCTTGTTGCTCGTCTTTCATCCATTCGTATACTTCTGGCCCCAGATGCTTTTCAGTAGTGGTCTTTTTTTCATATAGATGTAAAAAATGTATTCCTCAATGGGGATTTAAAAAAAGAAGTGTATATACAGCCTCTTCCCGGCCTACCTCATTCTTCTAACAAAGTAAAATTTTGAAGTGTACTCGCCTTATTTGCTTATCTGTATAAGCTGCAAGCACTTTTTTAATAAACTTCGTCGTCAAACCACTTGAATTAAAAAAGATTATCACCGCATTCTTTCAAATATGAAAATGAATTTTTCTATCAAATTTATGAACGATATAAATAAATAAAATAATCTTCATAAACTAAAAAATTAGACTCCCATACTAAATCAAATTTACTTTGAACTGTGAAGAACAGTAAAGAAAACCTTTTGTGAAGTCTTGAACAAAGAACAAAACAGAATGTATATGAACTTGCCTTGGGAACCGTGAGTTGATATTTTTTTTAATCAAAACTTCCCTATCAATGTTGTAGCCAAACACACTCACACGCAGGGTACTATTGCGTTCTGATGATAGACAATGACATCACACACCCTCACGGCTCACTTTTTAACTTTTTTTTTTTTTTTGGCTTACGGCAATCTTTTTCATGCATTAGCTATATATATATATATATATATATATATATATATATATATATATATATATTCTAATCTCACTCAAACAAGTAAATCTTCTTTAATTCTAACTAAAATATCTATCTCATTTGGATAAAAATTTTTATTTTTATTAATTAAATATTATTAAGATTCAAAAGAATCCTATTAAAATTTTATTAACTTGATTTAATTAGTTCACATATATCGATGAATATATTGTAATTATAAATTAATATTATTTTTTTTAAATGATGAATATATATATATATATTAAATCATAAATTTTTTTAAAGTATTAATTGACATTGGTAATACATTATTGAAATAGATCCCAGCACTACTTTCGTTCAACCATACTATATCCTATATGATAGATTGGTATTAATAAAAGCAAGCTATTTTATAATACTTTTATTTTCAATAGATTATTGCTTGTGGTTATTTTCATTATAATGGTCTTATAAAATTCCTCATTATTGAGGATAAAAAACCATGGAGAAGAGGGTCATTCCAGCTCCTCACTTGCCATAGGAATATTATGACAAAGCTAAAATAGGTGTTTTTTTTTAATAATATGTTATCCAATTTTTTGGGCGGATAAATTGGGAAGACTAATCGCACCGTTCACTATCGAGGAATCTTATTAAAATCGGGGCAGTACTCTGTATGGACTGACCTCAAAAGAAAGTGACATACACTGTCACCTAACAATTTCGGAGGGCAAGCCTCTTAGTTATTATATACCATACACTTGACCACTCCCTTTGGATTCCAAACTTAAATAGTTAGACCCAAAAATTTCATTGTCTGAAACATGTCATGAGTGAGAATGTTCATGAATTTTCTTGTGTAAGTGTTCACATTCTTATAACAAAAGAACCAAGGCAATCTCCCACGTGTGTTTACGTTTAAGGCCGAAAGGAGACACGATCCCAAACAAAATGTATTTCCAGGTCATCAACACTAATTACATTGGTGTATCAAGCCACCAAAAAGAAATCTATGTAGACACACCAAACTTTCCACACTATTTTTGTACCAATCTCCCTTTAATAGTCAAGTTCAATGAGATATAATAAGTGTTTCCACAAAATACATTATAAAAAAAAATATGTAGCTAAACATCAAGTTAAATAACCAAAGAATTTATATTTTCATTTTAATAAACACTTGGTATTCATGCTTTAATCTTTATTATCATATAATCAAAAATATGTAAGAATAGTTATCAGTAAAATAAAATTAAGACATTTAAAAAAAAAAAGACCAAGCACACACAAAACATAGAGATTTTGGCTTAATAAATTATTTGGTTTTCTCGATTTATTTTCTTTGACTTATATTTATTTCGTTTTCCCTATTTATTTTCTTCCCCTACATTTTTTTCTCTATATATTTACTCTTTTTATTTCACTTGTTTTTGTTTTTTAGCACATTTCTTTTTCTTATAGGATTTTAAAATTATTTGATTTCATTTTTATTTTTGATTATTTATTTATTTATCTTGGGAGGCGATGATTCTAAATCCTAAATGAAATAAAATATTTGTAAACTGTTACTAAAAGATAATTATAAAGAGAATGTATTATGATTAGAAGCTATAGTTCTTAAAAAAATCTTAGATCAAATAAAGAAAGGTATGAGAGGTCTAATCTATTTGGCTAAAGATTTTCATGTTAAGCTCAAAGATATGTTAGCTTATATATATTTTCTCAGTCAAATTGTTGAATTATTATTATGCATATTTTTTTATTTTCTTCCCCTATGTTTTTCTTCTATATATCTACTGGTTTTTTTGTATTTCACTTAAAATTTTTGCACATTTCTTTTCCTTGTAGGATATTTGAACTCATTTTTATTTTTAATTATTTTTTATTATGGGAGGTGATGATTCTAAATTTTTAATGATTTTTTTTTTTTAAAATCTGGGTTTGAAAACAATGGGAATATTCATGTCAATGTTTTCTGTTTATGTATCTTAAAATAATTAAATATACTATAAAACAAAAAAAATTATTTTTTCATTTATTTTGACATTGTTTCTCATTTTTCTTAATTTTTATTGCGTAGCATTTTATGTTTTTTTTTTTTTTTTTTTTGCATATTAATAAATTATCTTGCTTGATTTTGTTTTTTGCATATATTATTTTCTTGTAGGATTTTTAAACTATTTGATATCATTTTTATTTTTGATTATTTATTTGTTTATCACGAGAGGTGATGATTGCAAATCCTAAATGAAATAAAGTTTTTAAAGATAGAGACTTAAAAAGAATTATAAAGAGAATGTATTATGTATGGTTCTAAAAAAAAATCCTATTACAATAAAAAAAGAAAAACCAAAACACGTGCACTAAAAAAATAAAACAATCATTGAAGATAATATAATAATCCCATATAACTACTTTGAATGAATGTTATCGTAATCAATCTTTTAGTATAGTGTCATCTAAATATAATAATATTTTAACTTAAAGGAAGTAATCCCATATAACTACTAAATGAATGTTATATGAAGATAATGTACATACTTTGATATTTGGAATGATTTCTAGAAAACGTACTAAAAAAAGTGAAAGAAAAGAAGCATTACCATTAATAAGAACATAATAATTTAGAAGAATTCTATATAATAATTTTAAATACATAATAAATGAAGCATACACTATAAAATGTAATGTAATTATAAATAAATATGAGATCGAAATATGATAATATTTATACTTTAAGGTATTACACTTTTATATTTGGTTATTTACCATTTTATCATGTGAGTAACGATTTTTAATCTTAAATGACATAAAATTTGCAAATTGAAACTAAAAAAACAAATAGAAATTAAGAGAATGTTATGATTGTACGTAATGGTTTTAAAAACACTTTCTGCATCAAATAAAGTTTGTGTAAGTTATTATTTTCTAATCTTTATTTTATAGAATTTCTTTGCATTATTTTTCTATCCCTTTTTAGTTAAATAATTTTTAATAAATTGCATAATTTGTTTACACAATTCTTTTCTTTAAATCTTATAAACTCTGGAGCATTCTCCAAAACTTTTTAAACATGTTTCGTTAAATATTATGCAATAGGCCACTTTTAAAATCAATCAATCCAATTCCATTCGTTTTTGAAGGCTAGTATATAAAATACATCTGAAATATATTTGTAAGACCTATTCTTCAAACTGATTCTATTATGTCTTTACCCATCACAAGTATCTTTGAATTATTTCTAAACTTTACCTCTGATCGTACGGATTCATCCAAATCAAAAAATATGTCTTTCTTATCACACATGTGATTAATACAATCAATATCTAAATACCACTTAGTACTATCATCGTTATCCACAACATTACAAGCCAGCAACACAATTTCTGAATCATTATTATTACTAAAATTATTTTTAGCAACATTAGCTTGATGATCTCTGTTATTCGGCTTTCTAAATCTGTAATCAGACTTTTTATGCCCAAACTTGCCACAATTAAAACATTGAATATTGGATTTATGAGATTGTGAATTAGAATTGATATCGTCCTCTCTTCCTTGGAGTGGTCTGTGTTGCCAATTATTATTCTGCCATTGATTATTATTTTGCCACTGATTGTCTCTGCTTATTCCTCCACCAGATCTGTTTTGCCCATTATTGCTTCTGCCTCCTCTATTGTTGTGATTCTGCCATCTATTCTAGTAGTTTTGAAAACGTTGATTAAATTCTGCATTATTCTGAAACTCGTTTTTTTTATTCTTAAAATTCAATTGAGCTTGCAAAGCTTCATCCATTGAATTTTTTGATCTCTCATTCAACCGTGATTCATGAACCGTCAACGAATCCTGTAATTCATCCACTGTCATGGATTCCAAGTTAGTAGACTTTTCAATAGCAGTCACTTTATATTCAAACTACAGTGTCAAGCTTCGAAAAAATTTTCAACTATTTGACGGTTTGCTATTTGTTTACCATTAGTCCTCATCTCATTAACAAGAGCCGTGGTCTGCGAAAAATAATCAGAAATAGTTTCTGATTTTTTTATATGCAACAACTCAAAACCTCTGTGCAATTTTTATAATCTAACATTTTTCACCTTATCAACATTAACATATAATTTTTTAAGAATATTCCATACTTGTTTCGCAGACTGGATATGGCCAATTTTACCAAAAACATAAAAAATTTAATACATGATGAATGCAATTTAAAGTTTTAAAGTGTACTCACTTTATTTGCTCATCTGCATCTACTGCAAGCTTTTCTTTAATGAAATTCGTCATCAAATTTATAAATTATACAAATAAATGAAGTCATTTTTACAAACTAACAAATCAGACTCTAATATTAATTATTGGAACAAATCAAATTTACTTTGAACTATGGAGAACAGCGAAGAAAACCTTTTATGACATCTTGACCAAAGAATAAAACTGAATGAATATGAACTTGCCTTGGGCACCGTGAGTTAATATTTTATTTAATCAAAACTTCGCCAACAATGTTGCAGCCACTATTGCGTTCTTTTTTTTGATGATAGGCAATCACATCACATATCCTCACGGCTCATTTTTAATTTTTTATTTATTTTTGGCTTGCGGCAATCTTTCCATACACTAACTGTATGTGTGTGTATATATATATATATATATATATTATTAGGTAACAATTCTAATCTCACCCAAGCAAATAAATTTTATTTAATTCTAACTAAAATATTTATTTTAATTAGGATAAATTTTTTATTTTTATTAATTAAATATTATCAAGACTTAAAATTAAGAATTCTATTAAAACTCTATTAATTTAATTTAATTAGCTCACATATATCGATAGATATATTGTAATTATCTATCGTTATTTTTTTTTAAACAATGAATATTTATATTAAATCATAAATTTTTTTAAAGCATTAATTGACATTGGTAATACATTATTGTAATAGATCCCAGCACTACTTTCGTTCAACCATACTAAAAGCAAGCTGTTTTATAGTACTTTTCTTTTCAATAGATTATTGCTTGTGGTTATTTTCATTATAATGGTCTTATAAAATTCCTCTTTATTGAGGATAAAAAAACATGGAGAAGAGGGTCATTCCAGCTCCTCACTTGCCATAGGAATATCATGACAAAGCTAAAATAGGTTTTTTTTTTTTTTTTGATAACTTGATATTTGATTTTTGGATAAACTAATTCAGAGGACTAATCACATCGTCTACTAGTAAGGGGGTTCTATTAAAGTCGGAACAGTGCTCCGTATGGACTGGTCTAAAAAGAAAGAGTCATATGCTAAATTTTGACCTGACAATCTTAAGAGGCAAGCCTCTTAATTGCTGTCTACCGTACACTTAGCCACTCTCTTTGGGTTCCAAACTTAAAATAGTTGGACCCAAGAATTTCATTGCCCGAAACATGTCATGAGTGAGAATGTTCATGAATTTTCTTGTGTGAGTGTTCACATTCTTGTATATATTTTCATTCTAATAATAGAAAATAATATATGATTTTAAAAAACTAGTAATTATTTAAAAAGTTATTAAATATTAGTTCATTAGAATTCAATCATATTTTGGTTTTGGGGTTGGAGAGGTACTGTGAAATGCAAAAAGGAAAAGCATGTTGATTCTGTTGCTTGTGATTGTAGTTTATTTGTCCCCGAGAAAAGAAAGCTGACAGATGGAAGACATTGAGTCGGCAAGTGCAAAAATTGAAACATCGGACAGGGCTGCAAATGCAGAAATTAAAACAGAAAATAGTTCTTTGAATGATATTGAAAATCAATACAATGTGTTGGTGAGTCACATTGCAGGAATGCTAGAGGGCGTGGAGTCCACTTCATCATTGGGGCATTACATCTACCGAGTTCCTATTCAAACACAGAAATTAAATGAAGCAGCCTACACTCCGCGAATAGTTTCTATAGGCCCTTTTCACCATGGCAGTGAAAGATTGCAATTCATGGAAGCACAAAAATTAAGATATCTTAAGAAACTAATTGAACGGGAAGATAAGAGATTGGAGGATTATGTTAGACTTGTGAAGAAGCTGGAAGAACGAATTCATCGTTGTTATGGAGAAACATATAGAAACAATTTACCACTCAGTAGTAATGATTTTTTAACGATGATTCTTGTTGATGCTGGCTTCATCATTGAGCTGTTGTTGAGATTCAATTTCTATGATTTAAGAGACGAAAATGAACAATTATTTGAGTTATGGATATGGCGTGACTTAATGCATGACTTGATATTACTTGAAAATCAAGTCCCGTTCTTTGTTCTTGAGGAATTCTTCAATCTAACCTTTGCCTCTTGCCCAGACAACTTTCCCTCTTTACTTCAGTTTACTCTTTGGGTCTTCAAGAGTCGTAACGAGCAGAATAAGTTGCCCAATTTTGAAGTAAGGCATTTTACCGATCTAATTAGAACTTTTTATCTGTCAACATCAAGCCGGTTATCGCGAAGCGCTGGTGAAGAATTTAAATTTTTACATAGTGCAACAGAGTTGCACGAGGCAGGAGTAAAGTTTAAGGTGGGCTCAAGCAAATGCTTACTTGACATAAAGTTTAAAAACGGGGTGTTGGAAATGCCATGCTTTGAATTATATGATAGTACAATAGCCATTATTCGAAACCTCATGGCTTTGGAGCTATGTCACTATTTCGATGATAGTTACATCACTGATTATATTGTCTTCATGGATTACCTGATCAACACTCCTAAGGATGTTGATTTACTTGTTCGAAATGGTATTCTTGTGAACGGGCTTGGTGATAGTGGTGCAGTAGCAACTTTCTTCAACAACCTTTGTATCGAGATCACATTCGATAATTCTAATTTCTATTTCTCCCGTCTTTGTGAAGACTTGAACGCATACTACAAAGTCTCCATGCACATGTGGAAGGCAACTCTCAAACGCGATTATTTCAGCACTCCATGGAGAATCGCTTCTACAATTGCCGCTACTATATTGCTTGTGCTCACTTTTGTACAGACCGTATGTTCTGTGAAAGGTATTTAAGCTTGTATAATTTTACATTTTCTGGATTGCTGCTTTTGTGGCAACTTCTTGTGTGACATATTCTATTATGTTTACTATTGAACCTGCAAATGAGTCTATCTATGGTTGTACCTGTTAAACACTCTCCTTATGATTTTCTACCATATTTACATTAAGTCGTATTAATTAGAACTCCATGGGTAGTCTCTTTTAAAACCTTGTGGTTCTCATGTTCTCCATGTTTGATGTTTCTCTTTGAATCTAAACCTCTAACATATTACTGTGACCAACAAATGCCAATTTGTTTCCTAACAATCAAGAGAATATGAAGATTATCTATGAATGAGTCCATCTATGGTTGTACCGGCTTAACTTGTTTTTATGAATAAATAAGACTAAATAAAACAACGGCTTAACTTGTTTCCTAACGCAAGCCGGCTAATTTTGAGACTTCTGCGCCTATTTTGGCTGGATTTTGTGATGGGTCCACTAATTGTTATAAAAAGAAAAAAGAAAAATAATTCACCTTGCATCCAAATGAAAAAAATAAATATATTAATTAGGAGGCTTCACCAGCTAATTAAGGCAAGCTTCATATTAGTAAGATCACGTGTTTAAATTGATATTCAAAGGGTTCTCCTTGTGTTCATGTGGTGGGCTCCAGGTTATATATGTAGAGAATCTTTCTCCTGGTAAGTTTTATATATATATATATATATATATATATATAGTTTTTAATATTCAAATTTGAGATCCATATTGAGAAGTTTTTCAAAGGCCTCGTTTTGTTTTCTGTAGGGATGCATATAGATTGGATTGAGTCGGATTATAGTAGAATCAAAACTAATTTAATTTTAGGTGATTCTGAAAAAAAATTAGAATCAGAACTGCTAACAAATAGGCCCAATCTAATTCGATCTAAATATTTTCGAGTTGAGTTGGGTCGGATCGAGTCGAGTTCGACAATTTTTTTTTAGATTGATATTCAGTATAATTAAGCAATCCAAAAAAAAAAATTATAATATAAGTTTCATTGAAATTATTAAAAACAAAATTAAAAAATCTAACTCAGAGAAAAAAGAAGAAAAGAAAATTAAGTCATGACTGAAAAGTAATCACAGAAAACTCGCTCTTTTACTTTATCAATTTCCATTTCCTGCCTATTTAAGAATTTTAATTCCACCTTTATGGTGGTGTACAAACACAAACAAAATTTGTTATCATGTCATGAATTTAAGTAGGTATATAAATATTTAACTATAAACTATATGGTGTACTGTTTGTTGTAGCTATTTACATTTTTAATGTGAAAAATATGAATATGCGAGGGTGTACCTAACCCCCACCCTTTCTTGATATTTTAAAGTCTATTGCTATAAACTCAATGATATTTTAAATTGGACAGTGAAAGGTTTTGGAAATTCTCATTTTTATTTGAGTGCATTGGTTAATGAAATCAAATAATTTTTGAAAAAAATATTGTGTTTATCTAAATGATGAATGATATTCAGCATATAAAATGGAAAGTTTTCAGATTTTCGAGTGAAGTGAATATTAATATGTATGATTAACACGTAATATATATACATTAATTTGTTTTTTCTAGTTTTTTTTTTTGAGTTGAAATGTTATTTAGTATGATATATACATATATATATATATATAATTTTTAAGAAATTTTTTTTTTTATATAAAAGTCTGGTTTTTGAGTTGGTTCGATCTATCCGAACTTTAAATCAGAACCATTTTGAAAAAATCAATTTTAAAACCGATTCAACTTGAATCTTCTTTATAATCAACTCAATCAGAACTATTTGATTCGGGTCCGCGATTCTGTTTTTTTTGCACCCCTATAATTTCTTGATTACATAAATCACTATTCTTCTCAATGTGTTCGATTCTTCCACAGTAGAAACACAATAAGTGGAGCCTTTGATACTTAAATCGTGCCCATATTTCATTGACTTGGAGCCTTTGATACTTCATTGAAATTCTCTATACGCAGTTTTACACCTCTACGTCTAGGCTTCTTTATATTCACTAGAATTTTCATTCATAGGCATTTGGGCTTGTGATCCCCCGGCCCAATCACTTGAACCTCATATTTAGAAAAAAAAAGTCAAGTGAGATGGGAATATTATGATTTGAATATCACTATAAGACTTATAAAATAAATAAAATAGTACCATCCTACTTTTATATTAAACTATTTTCTTATATTTGGACCCAAAGGATCGATTGAGCAATCTTCATCCCTAACTCCTGTGTAATACATTCCAAATGGATATTACTCACCTGAACCCAGAAAGGAGAGGTGGAAAAAAGAGAGTTCTTGAGTTCTAATCCCTTCTTCCATCTGTGCAGGATTATCATAGCATTCTCAAAAAACCAGGGACTATTATCCAGTATCCCTTGCATGATAGACTCTGATTGAAAAATGAATTGTTAGAAATGAGATGCAAGAGAGGTAACTTTGAGATTATGAATATTTTCCCAAACATATGACATAACTTTTTTCAACCCAAACAAATTAACTGGTTTATCTGTAACTATCGTCCCGATCAAACTTCGTTCGTGTTGGATTGTCCTCAGCTACATCCCACATCGCCCATACACAGCCCACTTGCACAATATATAAGGGCCCTCTCTACCTCTCTTTAACACCTGGGTTTTAAGGAGCTGAATGGGTTGGGCCTCAAAATTTCAATATGGTATCAGAGCCAGGTTGGGCTTCTACCTCAGCCTATCAACATAATCCCAACAGCCAGTTCTGTTGGACGTTGCCGCAACCAGTCTTGCATGACGCTGAGATCAAGGGAGTGTGTTGGATTGTCCTCAGCTACATCCCACATCGCCCATACACAGCCCACCTGCACAATATATAAGGGCCCTCTCTACCTCTCTTTAACACCTGGGTTTTAAGGAGCTGAATGGGTTGGGCCTCAAAATTTTAATAGTTCGCATTCCTCGACACCCTGTTGAACGTCCTTTTCAGTTACAACTACCGAAATCTCCTCTTCCGCTGTAAGATTAAAACTACTCATTTGGGCCACTAAGTGATCCTCCATATTTAGTCGCAGACAGGGGAAGAAAACAAGAAGAAGAAAAGAAAAAGAAACGGAGAAGAAAATAGAAAGAGGAAGAAACGGAGGAGAAGAAGAAACATAGCTTCAACCTCCAACCCCAACAAGGAAAAAAACCCTGAGGACTCGCCCCCTCCGTCTCTCACCAAGGAAAACTTATTAGATAGTCTTAGTCAATCGACTTAACCAATTACAATTTGACATGTCAATAAAAATTTTTAATACAACAGTAGCATCAAACTATTATCGGTAGGATTTATTTGTATCCAAGGGTGAAGCTACTTAATCAAATTTAGAAAACTCTATTTGATATTATAAGAAAAATTTTGAAATTTTATTATTGCCTCTATACTTTATTACTTGAGTTTGAGAAATCAAAGTAATGGTCAATTTGTAACATTAAAAAATATTGAAAAAATTTTTACATAAAAAAAATGTTGAAAACAATTTTAACAATTTAATTTTTTTATGATGGGTGAGCGGTCTTGAAATGGAATTTGCAATAAAATTTATTTAGATAAATTACACTAATTTTTTTATTTTTAGTAACAAATTACAAAAATCACTTTCAACCAATTTTTTTCAAAATAGCAAATTTATCGCTTGCATATTTTTTTTATTGGCATTTTTTTAATTTTGACCACTCTTTTTGAACTTTATTTTAAAGAATTTTTTTATTTTATATAAAAGAAGTTTAAGATAAAAAAGTTAAATTCGTTTTATATAAAATTAAATTTAAGATCTCAAAAAAATTGGTCAAAATAAAAAAAAATGTAAAAAAATGAAAACATGAAAATGACAATGTCATTTAAAAAAAAAAAAAAAGATTAAACAGTGATATTTATAATTTATCAGTAAAATACGAGATGTTAGCCTAATTATTAAAAATTTTAAGAAGATAGTATAATTTATAATTTATCATGTAAAATACCAAAAGTTAATAAAAATTTTAACAATATAATTGTTCTTATTTAATTTTTTTTAAATAAAAAAATAATTATTAACTAATTGCCCACTGACCTCATTGGAGACAAATCCTGACTTGCCATTACACAGCGTAATTTGTAATGTACTCGTATCGTTTCAGATCGCTACGTCTGTGCAACCCTCTTTCCTGTGTTTCCCTCTATTAGTGGTCGTCTTCGTCGGCTAGTTGGCATTGAAGAGCCTGAAGTTCATCTGAAGAACCATTGTCAGTCGATCATACCAGAAGAAGGGAGGGAGGGAGAGGCGCTGCTGTGCTGGTGTAAACTGAAACCCCCGATGGAAACAATAGGGTTTATTTTTATAAGGGACGGCTGCTTGTGTGTAACCCATTTTCAACCTTTACCCACTTTCAATCTGGGGTAATTAAAACCCGTTCATTTGCGGGCGCATTGGGCAGATTGAATGGGTTGGGTTCCACCATAGTTGTAATCAATAATTTTACATCTCTTTTGCTGAATAATGATATATACTTCATTTTAATAGTTAGTATCACAACAATGTTATTGCACATACATAACAAAAAAAAAAAATGTTATTTCACAAACAAAGCAGTAACTGAATTATAATTCAACTCAACTCAACAAAACAAAATTTTATCCCAATTATTTAGGGTCGGTTAGATAAACTTTTTTTCTTTATTTAAGGTCCATCTTTCTATTAAACTACATATTACCATATCTTTTTTTATCTACTTCTACTAAAATTAATTTTGGCTTCTCTCGGCTCCTAACATGACCCTCAGTATTAACTATGTCGCTATTCCTTATTGATGTACTCATTGGTCTTCGTTTTATATAACTATAACACCTTAACCGATGTTTCTCAATTAACAATTTAATTTCCACATGGACATGTGGACTTGGGAAAATAGTTTAGTATGAAGATTGCATGGAAAAAATTATGTTGTCATGCAAAAACTCAGATATATTTCAAATTAAAGCATCACCATAACATTGTTTATGTCACATGTCTAATCTTGAGATGCATGATGTTGGAACTTTTCTATGCTACCGTACCACTAAACTTTTTCTCATTTGAACTTGTCATTAGTTATTTATTGGGTCGTTTAGATAAAAGTCCAACAAAAATACATAATTTGTTTTTAAATCCTAGCTCAAATTTAATAATACACTAAATCCTTCAAAATTTCAATGACTAAAATACCCTTTATTTAAATCAATTCATCGCTTAAAATCACCAGGCGTGAATTAAGGAGAAGTCTCAAATTTTTTTTTCAAAACTTTAAAATTCAATAACTTGAAATTTATAAATCTATTTTTAATAAAAACTATATATTTAGGTTCTAAATATTAAGATCTATCAAACAAGATTTATATTGAGTATGAAAATCTGAAAAAAAAAAAATCATTCTAAAAGTGTAAAATCTCGTCAACGAAAGTGTAAAATTTATACTTTTGCAATGAAAAATTTAGTCTGAGCCAAAAGTGTAAAATTTTACACTTTTCTAAAATTGTAAAATTTAGGAATTTTATAAAAAAAAAAATTTGAGATGGCCACATGTGGATGCCCAAAAGTGACTTCCAAAATGGAAAATTGTCCCAAAAAAATCAATATTTAAAACATGGTTAATTAAAAACTTAGTGGTTATGTAAAATTTCACACTATTCTATAAAAGCTCACTGGTTGTAAATTGTGTAAAGTTTTACATTGTCTTTAGTGAAGATTTTACATTTTTCCTACTTTCATTGGATTTATAATAATATTATTTACATAAAATTTGTTCTCAATAGAAGTTCCAGTAGGAAACCTTGGATTTATAGTAATATTAGATTTATAAAGTTAAGGCTTATCTAAGGAACTTAAATATATAAAAACCAATGCACAACAATGTGGTTACTCTAATGGACAGGATGGACATAAAAACTATTTGGAGGCCACGCCCACTCATATCAGTGGGACATTAAGAATAGGCTAAGAACATAATAATGGGGTTGCCTTTTGATTTCATAGTGGTAGAGAGATTTTGTAATACTAGAAATTAATTTAGAGAAAGAAAGTAGAGAGAGAAAATATATAAGAGATAAGAGAGAATAACAATGGTAGTAGAGAGAGAAAATAGAAAGAGGCAAGAGAAAAAAGAGAGCCCAAAGACGAAAAAAGTACAATCACATGATAAATGATCTAAGGGGCAAAAAAGTCATATATAAAAGTTAATTGAATGCTAGCTCATCAAGATGAATCTCAAGGCAAAAAATAAATAATCAATTAGACTTTACACTAAAAAAAAAAGATTAAGCTTGGTTTTTACAACAATATAGTATCTCAATCAGGGACATAAGACTAATTAACGCTTATTTATTTTATTTTTCCTTCCTTTTTCTCTTCATTACGTTGTATTGGTTTTTCAATAGTGCTATTGTAAATTCATCTTTGTTAATGCCAATAGTAGTTGATAACAAATACCTCATATCTCACATATTTGAAATGCTTTAATAGTTGAAATTTTTGTTTAACAAATACAATGGAGATTAATATTTCTGTACGTACTTTTCTTAAATCATGAATTCCTCGCATCTCTCATCTTTAAAATGCTTTAATTTTATTGAAATTTCTTGTCAATTCAGTTTTGAACCCACATTTGCTCATTTAGCCCCAACTATTTCACAGATTTGATTAAGGTACATCGTTCTAATTATGTCTCCTATACCTTTTCCAATTGTCACTAGGAAAGATAACTGAGGATGGAAAGAGGAGACCATGTGTCAATTGATATGGTTGGAACTCATTTAGCTAACACCAGAAAAATGATAGATGACTTGCCGCATCTATCGCCTGAGTGTTGTATATATCAAGTACCCAAAAGACTTCATCAACTAAATCCAAAAGCGTATACTCTTTAAATAGTTTCTCTCGACCCTTTTCACCATGGAAAAAAGGAGTTGCTAGACATGGAAGAGCAGAAATTGAGATATTTGTTGGAATTTCTTGAGCATATTAAATTGAGCTTGGAGAAATGCATTGAAAATATAAAAGTGTGTGAACAAAAACTCAAACTTGTTATGTTAAAAGATTTGAGCAACTTAGTAGTGATGGATTTGTAAAAATAATACTTGTGGACAGTGTTTTTATCATTGAGGTCATTCTCAAGTATAATTTCCCTCTACGTCATTCAAAGGTGGTTTTTTATGTGAAACCAGACATGACATTACTTGAAAATCAACTACCATTCTTCAATCTTCAGAGTCTATATGATCTCGCATTTCCCTCTGACCAACATTACCTGCACCTTGTGTTTGCTTTCTATTAACTATTTCCAAACTTTTTTTCCATTGATTGATAGTCCAAAGCTTATCTCTGGTGCTGAAGTAAAGCATTTCCTTGACTTAATAAGAATGTGTCCACTACCTACATCTTGAAGCTTATTTTCACTATATGATAGAGAATATATATCGATATGCAATGCAATAGAACTCCATAATGCAGGAGTTAGGTTCAAGAAGAGTTTGAGCAATTGCTTACTGGATATTCAATATACTCGGGGATTGTTAGAAATTCCATAATTATGGGTAGATGAGATCATAGAATCGTCACTTATAAACCTCGTTGCACTAGATGTTTGTTGTTATCAATTTGATACTTACATATTTGATTACATGTTCTTTATGAATAAGCTTATTGACACTTCTAACAATGTGGATTTAATGATTTCAAATGGAATTATCGACAAATGGCTGGGTGTCAACTTAGAAGTGGCAAAAATATTTAACAATCTTACCATAGAAGTACTATTGTTGGAGGATAATTACTATTTTATGGTCCTTCTAAGAAACTTAATGCATATTGTTGGATTCCTTGGCACAACTGGAAGGCGATCTTGAAACGTGATTATTTTAGTACTTCATTTAGAGGTACTTCTACTATTGCTGCTATAATATTACTTGTGCTCACTTTTGTACAAACCATAAAGGCTTAAATGTGTCAATTTATGGGTACTTGGTCTTTCTATTCCCATTTAGTGTTGTAAGAGATTCTATTATTTTCACTGTTAATGTATAATATAAATTATTTTCTTGCCATATTCCCTTACAATGTATTAATGTGCAAATATTCTCTTAGAGAAACTTCGGAGGATTCCCCAAATTCACTCATTTCCTAATTAAAATAGGGAGTCATTACTCAATTTATAGCTTTAATGGACTCCCTCCCTATTTTGGAAAATGCAATTATGGCTCCTTATATATGAGGAGTGAAAGAGGGAAGAGAGAGATAGACTCCCAATTATGAAATATATAACATATTTTAGAGGATTTCTGAAGATGGATAGACTATGTGGTCAAAAGATTAATAAAAAATTAAAGGAGCGTGATTGGAGATGCTCTAACATATTCTTTTACCATACAGGTCTCCATATTTTTATGCCCCATAAATTGGTGGACTTGCTAAGGTTAACACACCAATTCAATATATAGTTATTTCTCTTCTCTCACATTTTTCTCTTGTTCTCCTTCTAATATATTTTCTTTTCATTTACAACTAAAGTTGTCTGTGGTATATTAGTTAAAATCTATAACCATAATTTACTATTAAAAAAATGCTAAGTGTAAAAAGTAGTTCCCTTTCCGCCGTGTCTATCTTTGGGCAAGAGCAAATCAAATGCATAACTTTCCCAAAGTGTGAGTGAGATGATCTTAGATTAGTAATGTATTCAACTCCAAATTTAGAGAAAGTTAGAAAGAGATGCTCTACCTTCTCTCTACTTTTTTCAACCTTAGCTAGTCCTTCAACCACCACTTTGTGCCTCTTACCACCACCATTTGTCACACTGTTCCACCCAGCTAACCACTCCTCCACCACTGCCCACCTCTCTTCTGACCCACCCTATCCTCAGTCCATCATTACTGGTAGACGTTGGAATCCGCCTCGAACCCCTTCATCATTCAAACCTTTCTTTTTGCCCTCTCCCCTTCTATTTCGGTGGAAACGTATCCTTTGGCCCCTATGTCAATTACAACACCCCATTCCTTCCCTCCCTAGCCCCTTCAAAATTATGGGTGGACCTAACCACCTATAACTCTTCAACCCAAGCCATTGCAATGGATAACCCAACCCCTCTTCAATAGATGGGAACAAAGGTGAGTGCACCTCATCCTTTAGAACAACCTATCCCCCTTGAATATCAAGATGAAGACTCTGCTGAGTCTTTTGTGCCACTAAGAAAGAAAATGTCACGCCCCAGATTTCTGCGAACCCGAGGAGTGATTGAACGAAATAAAAGAAAAGAAAAGAAATGACAATCCAGTAAATTTAATTGAAATATCCCTTATTATTCCTCAAGTTTTTCCCCCAAGATCAAAATTAAATGCTTGTCCCACTTAATGCTCCAATAAATTTAAATCATGTTTAAAATTGGTCCTTAAAATAGCCATAAAGTATCTCCAAAAATCCCCCTAAAGTGATGTCTCGGATGCTTCAAAAAAGTCTTAGGACATGGTTAAAAGATAATTAAATATCAGCCCAAGTTTGGTCCTAGTGGATGACCAACTGTGGTCTTGAAATCTAGGTCACAACATGACCAAAACATGACCCACAAAAGTCCCTAAAACAGTCCCTAAATCGGCCCAAAAATTGGCCAAACTTGGCCCAAAATATTTTCTAAAAGGTGTCCCAAAAATAGTTCAAAAGGTGGCCAAAAAGTAGCTCAAAAGGTTTCCAAACAAGGACGGGATAGCAAGTGGCAGCAGGAGGGCCACGCGCATGCGCAGCAGCAGGCGCGCGCAGGGCGCACGGCACTCGGCACAGGCGCGCTAGCGCGTAGGGCACGCGGCAGGCTGCGGCAGGGGCTGGGGTAGCAGACTGTTCCAAAATCTGATTTTTCTGCATTTTCACTGTTCATGGCTGCAACCCAAATGTTTCATTTTCTGATTTTTTTTCCAAAGTCTTAAAGGCCACTTTTTCCCCATTTTCAGCCCAACTCCCAAGGACATTATCCTTCTAATTTGGACAGTTTTTCCAACCATTTAAATCGTGTTTTACACACTTATTTTTCACTTTATTTTTCAAAATTTTGGGCATAGTTTCCTTTGTTTTTTCAAGGCTTTTCCACCTAATTTTCACAACATGTATGAATATAAATTTACCAACGACCCACCCTCATACGGTGGCCACAAACCCATCCAACCAAAACATGCATTCTCCATATCCAACACATCCATGTAAGATGTAATTAACTACAATCATTATACATTCATTTGATTCACAACTTATGCATATTAAAATGGCCCAAGGCCTAAAGTTTACAACTTGTTTCAATACAAAACAAAATAAATTGGGCTTATGCCCATACATCCAAAAAGTGCCCCAAGGGCCAAATCTTCAATTCAGTCTATGTCTTCCCGTCCTTCAAGACTTGAAGAAGTCTCAAGTACCCGGGGTCTCATCTGAAATATATTGCCCACGAATGGGTCAGCTCAACTGCTAGTATGATAACTCACTAATACTAGCAACAAATTTAGGACGTGGCATGTGCAAGTGTACATTCATTTCTATATGCCTCTCTAATCAATCCATACAATGTACTGACAATATTCATAAAGCATCCATACAAACTCTATATCACATTCATGAATTCATTAATACGATGTAATGAAATTATGCATGACGCACCCATGCAACTCTACGCCACACCTATGTCAACTCTATGTCACACCTATGTCAACTCTATGCCATGTCAACTCTATGCCACATCTATGTCTCGGTTTTACAGATCGCATCTGATGGTTCATCGAGTACCACACCTGTTTCACGGGCCGCCCCCGTCGGGTCAATCAAGCACCGATACATGTCTCGCTTCACGGTCCGGACCCCGTTGGCATGCGAGTACCAAATAGCCAATTTTGGGTTTTTCACCACAGGATCTATACCCTCATAATGCATAGCACTTCATGCTCAACTCACACCATGTGTCCAAGGAATTTCATCATGCCAACATGCCATGATTTCATCATGCAAATTCAATGTGACAAATGCTCAAACACATGGTGTGCATTTTCAAGTCATGCCTTTTAAACCCCACATGATTCATAACTTTAAATTTCCATACCATGCTTCACATAACATAGGTCATAACCACACAACTTAACATATTTTTCAAGCCACAATGTCACCATTTCACCAACCACAATGAATTTCACAAAGTCGCTAACATCACATAAAAGACTAATACATTACACAACCCATTCCCTTCCAAGATGCCAAGTAAATATCACATATATACACATCAAATATAGCAATCAAATACAAAGACAAGATACATCATCCTCATGGCAACAAAACATCAAATAAACCAAAGAATACATAAAGCCCCAAGTTTCCAACTCTAGGTATTTCAATTCAACACCACCTAGGTAACTTCCTAGCATTAATTAAACATCTATACAGCTCAATCAACATGTAGCAAAGCAAGAAAAACTAAATCTATTCCTAGCTTAGCAAGAAACCATACCTAAAATCAGTTTTTCTTAAACTGCGGTGGTTGTGTTTGCTGGATGGCCAAACTGTTCAATGAGAATATAGTACTCGTGGAGACGAACAACTTTCCAGAAGAAAGCTCCGCCAAAATCCCCTCGAAGTGTGTGTTTCAGAGGCTAGAAAGTTGAAAAAGCTAGGGCTTTTGTCTATTTTTCACCCACGGACGAGAGCTCTCTGAATTTCAGAGTGTATATGTGTATATAATGGCCCCAAGTGTTCATTTTATAGTGGAGGACAAAGGGGCTAAGGGAAAATGACCATTTTGCCCTTAATGAGCCCCGTAGCCTGTTACTCTACAACTCATTCCTAAACGCATCAATTTAAAATTTGGTTTTAACCAATGTTCATAAAATTATTTTAAATAAAAATTCTCAGAAGAAAGCATTTTCGTTTGAGGTAGGGATCATCCCTTTCCCCCCGGGCCACCCGGATGCCCTTTTTGTCAAATTTTGAAACAATTTCCGTTTTGGCTCAAATTTGTACAGAGGTTACCTCACAATATTATAAGCATATTTCTCTTCTATGACACACTCCAAATATGCTTCTAAATATGTCAAACGGTGAACTGACGCATTTAGATGCTTTACCAACAAAACCGGGCTTTACCGACAAAACCGTGCATGCAAAATGTTCTACCGACAAAACGAAAATTTTTTTCTCATTTTTCAGATCTCTACAGAACATGTAGCTAGAGCCATGGAGATTGTGCAAGAAGTTACAATTAGGCGTTTTGAAAAAATGGGGGTTAAAATCTCATTTCTTCAAAAAATGTTAAAGGACCATGAGAAGTTGAAGGAGAAGCTAGCAACCATCAGAGCGGAACTTTCAGAGAAATCTAGATATAGGAAAATGATAGTAGCAGCCCCTCACTTTCCCCACTGTATAGTTAGGGGAAGATATCACATGAGAAGTAGAATAGGAGATTATGGTCGGGGTTTGAATGGCATAGGTATGATAGGAAGGGGTATAGGAATGGACTGGACATTTTACGAAGAAGAAATGGAAGAAGGCCCCAAGCTAGCTCAACACATTAGTGTTAGAAAAGACCTGCATGAAGGTAGTTCCCCAAGCTAATATCAAGTTTTAACGAAAGATGATACTGGCCAATAGAGCCAACCCCATAAAGCTACCCTATCTGCAATATCCCTAATTCCCAATCAATAAGCAAATCTGTTTGGTGAGATGGCTAGCTTGGAGGAAGGAGATATAGTGGAATAGGGGATGGTAGTGCATGGAAGGAATGACATTGACACTGGAAGTAGGAAAACCCCAAATTATAGCACACAAGTCAACAATGAGGTGTTACAATCTAGCAAAGGTTTGAGCAATCTAGGGCCAGGAAAGTTACAACAACAAAACATAGTGGCGGGAAAAGATAGAGGGATAAATGCTTCAATCCTAGTTGGGGATAGATTTGATACCGGACAGGCTACCATTCTTGATCCTAAAAACAAGAGTCAATAAGGAAATTGGGTTAACTGTTTAAGGGGAATAAAAGTAGAAGTAATGGAATTCAGTTGGAGTACAACTTTGTATTCAATCTTAATGGTCAAAAGGTGGTAAAGCTAAATGAATATGTGCTTCAAAAAGAAGGCCAGAGATGGGATAATGCCTCAATAGGCTACATCCTCGGATCAAAACCTACCTTTCATGTAATGGAAAGATTCATAAATAGGAGGTGGAAAGAATTTGGGCGGATTGAGATAATCATGTTGGATAATGGAGTGTTTGTTTTTAATTTGGAAAACCAGGATATTATAAGGAAAGAATTATAGAGATGGGTCCATGGCATTACGAGAATAAACCTCTTATCCTAAAATCTTCGACAATTGATATAGTTATGGAAAAGGAAGGTGAGATTCTCAAGGTTGAAGCTTAATTGTTGGGCAGCTAATACAATTGGAGTGATGGCCAATTACATTGGTCATCCCATGTTTATAGATAAGCTTACAACAACAAGGGAGAGACTTTTATTTTCCAAGGTTTGTATTGATGTGGATGTTACAAGGGATCTCCCTACCACCGTACCGATTTTAGAGCCAAATGGGAAAATTCATGATCAACTTGTGACTTATGAATGTAAACCTCAAATATGCTCTCACTGCAAGCTCTTTGGTCATTGCACAGACAAGTGCCCATGTGCTACAAAAACCCGGGTAACAATAGGCCCTCAAAAAATAAAGAAGGAAGTAGACTTAAGAATTAACTAACTAATGCAAGTTACAGATGTTAATACACGAAAAACTGGCTCTAGTGGAACAAGAAATGATGACAGGGCCAATCCTACTCTAACAAATGTTAGAGACATTTCTCCCAAGTCTCAATATCTTGGGAAATTTGCTGGTAAAGTAGTAGTTATCTCTAATGCTAAGAAAACAGGAGGTCATGTAGTCCTCTCAAGTCACAACTTAGTTGAGGCTTCCTATAGCTTTGGCTCCTTAGGGGATGTAGAGGTGATCCCTAATCCTCCTAACAAAAGTGTGATGAAGTCTCCACAACAGCGCCAAAATCTGAACATTTCAAGGAACAATAAAGGAAAGAAGAAGAGTGGAAAGAAAGGAAGTAATAGTAGAAATGCTCAAATGAGCAATAGGCCATCTCCTAATGCTAAGTCTTAATGATTTCCATATGATGTTGGAACATAAGGGGCATAAATTACCCCCTTAAACAAAAAAAGTTAGGAGTTTTAATAGAGATAATAGTTGGCAATGATGTGTGTGACTAAGACAAAAGTTAGAAGACCCAATCTAGTAGGTACCATGAAGAATTGTATTGGGAATTGGAAGAATATTCATTAACACCCCTGACTCAGGGGTTGGAAGGATTTAGATTGGTTGGGATGAGATTACTTTAGAGGTCTTTACTATTTCCTTCACGGAGCAAGGTTGTCTTTGCCATGTGGTTCAGAAGCCTATCTATACTTCTTTTTTTGTTTCTTATGAGACACTTTAATATATTGGAAAAGGGTTAGTTAATGACTCTCCCTAACTCATAGTAGGGGACTTTAATGTTATAAGAAGTCAAGAAAAGAAAATGGGTGGTGAGAGCTTATAAGCTAAAGCTGCTACAGAATTTAATGACTGTCTTTATGATATTGAAGTGCATAAATTAAAAACATTTGGAATGTGGTTGACCTGGGACAATAAAAGGCAAGACTCGCAAAATAGTCAGTGTAGACTTGACAGGGTATTGGCTAATGATGAGTGGAGAAGCTAGTTTGTTAAATTAGAAGCCCACTTTTTTCCTCCTGGTCTCTCAGACCATTGTCCAGCCGTTGTCACTATTATTCCTAATGTCAGAAGAGGAGAAAAACCCTTTAAATTCTTCAGCTTCTGGATGACTCACCCTCATTTGGTCCTATGTTACAAGAAGTTTGGAATGAAGAGGTGGAAGGAAGTAGTAAGTTTGTGTTGTCCACCAAGTTGAATACCTTGAAGTCCAAACTTTGTGAACTTAAGTAGTCTCACTATAGTGATTTTTCTAATAGAGTAGCTAACATGAGAGACCTGCTACATTCTATTCAACTAAAACTTCAAAATGACCCCTTTAGTGTCTTACTTATAAACCAAGGAAAGGAAATTATCTTGAAGTATGCAAACTTAAGCAAGGTAGATGAGAGTTTTTATAAACAAAAAGTATGTACTTGATAGCTCCAATTGGGTGACTCTAACACAAGGCTCTTCCACAAGAAAGTCAACAGTAATATGAGTAGAAACAAGATCCTTTCTCTGACCAATGATCAAGGCACTAGGTTGGTGTACTACCTTGATGTGGTGAAGGAAACTATGGGATTCTACCAACATTTTCTTGGGTCCTGTCGGCTACTTGGCCTGGTATGGAGGAACGACTAAATAAAGTGATTAAACATGTTCTCTCAGAGAAAAATAGAATGGATCTGCCCAAACAAGTGGATAAGGAAGAAATCAGATAGGCAATGTTTTCCTTAAACGGTAAGAAGGCCTTAGGCCCTGATGGATTTAATGCCTTTTTCTTTTAACAAAATTGGAGTACAGTGGGGGAGATAATGACTAAAAATATTCAGTCTTTTTTAGAACTGGAAGAATTTTTAGGGAATGGAACTCTACAACGGTTTCTCTTATCCCAAAATATGAAAGCCCAAGTAGTATAAGGGACTATAGGCCTATATCTTGTTGTAATACTCTTTACAAATCTATTACCAATATTATAGCCTTCAGACTAAAGAAAGTGATGAGTAACTTAATCATCAATAATCAATCTGCGTTCGTGGAAGGCAAATATATTGTAGAAAATTTGTTACTCATATAGGAGCTGGTTAAAAACTACCATAAGGACCAATCCCCTCCCAGGTGTGCCGTGAAAATTGATATAATGAAGGCCTATGACACAGTCTCATGGGAATTCTTGTTTTCAATGCTTAAGGTGACTAAATTCCTTGAAAACCTCATCCTATGAATCAAGGAGTGTGTAACAACCAATACCTTCTCTATTAGTCTGAATGTTATCCTTAAAGGTCTTTTTTTAAGGAAAATGGGCATTGAGACAAGGGGACCCCATGTTCTCTTACCTCTTCTTATTAGTGATAGAGGGATTTTCCTGTATCCTTGAGTTTTCCACCCAATCTTCCTCATTTCATTTCCACCCCAACTACAAGGAACTCCATCTTACTCATATTTGTTTTGCAAATGATTTATCTATATTGTGTGCAGTAGATCTCTAGTTAGTAGACATTATTGAACAAACCCTTCTCGAATTCCATAAGTGGTCTGGCCTTTAACCTAACATCCGGAAGAGCCAGATCTTCATTTTAGGGGCCTATAGTGACACCAAAAGTAACATATGTAGGAAGATGGGAATCCAAGATAGTTTTAAATTATTTTTCTAACTAATTATATCAAATCAATTAGATAAAAATCATTGATTTTAAATGGTAGAACTAAGTGATCCTATAAATTAATTTAGATTCCTAATTAAATATTTATGTCCTATCAATCAATTGCAACAATATAACAAGCACAATTAAAGTAGAGGACAATCACAACATAAGAGAGACAATAATATGTATAGTGGAAAAACCCTTATAGGGCAGAAGAACCCACACTAGTACTAGAGAACAATCCTTTAAAAAACCAATTCAGTTACAAGACACAAAATTGAAAACACTAATTACTAACCTCTACACAGCCTAGTAGTTTACCACAGGTTAATCAATCCATTGTCCTCCCTATTCCATTCTTGTCTGCTAATTGCATTATCAATCATTCCTTTACCATAGAAGCACCCTATTCCAATCACAATTCACTTTTTAAGATCCACATTACCTGGTGTGCAATTTCCTATCTAGTAATCTAGAAATTTTTCCTAAGATTATTTTTTAGCAAGGCTTACAAATACCCTTGTAAAAGGCACTATAATTGAATCCAATCCCAAATACGATCCTTTAACATAATGAAACATTAATCAATATAAAGGCAAAGAGTACAAATCTCCTCTAAAATATGATGGGTCATGGTCTAAAGTGTCCACGGTGTCAATGTTGAAAATTCAACGTAATCTGATATAATTGGTACTGAAGTGGATGTTGATATAGGTATTAATGTAACAACATGGCTAGCTAAGAAAGTTATGGGCTATCACCCCTAAAAGGTACATGATGTAATTGTGCATGTCTCTTTATTATAGAATTGTGAAATATATAGAGCATTTGTGAAAGGTGACAACCATGAAGAATAGAAACTCCTAAGCTACAACATGACCTAACTTGGCTAATACCATACATCAGCTTACATATCAAGGATAGAAGATATATGGGAATTTCCATGGCAATAGCATATATCTCAAGAGTTAAGGTGGTAGCACGACTCCTTGAAAATAATGGACATAGAAATAGAACTATGTAAGAGTCAAAATGACTTGACTTGAACCCTATGAGTTAGAGTCTCCGGCCTCGCATCATGACTCTAAGTCAAAAAGAAAAATATTTCATCCAAAGGCACAAATGGAAAAGGAAATACCATGTTTGGGACCTCCTCATATCTAAGAAAATATAGCATTTGAATTACAAGAGTCGGTGTAATATCTATATTATAGCCCTAACCACAGAAGATTGTGTGTATATATGGATGTAATAATTGATAATACCTCCATAGAAGGCTCTGATAACCCCATCCCTTACACTACTTGAAACTAACAAATAATTATACCAACCTCTAATACAGAACCAAAAAAAGATGAGTTGATCCCTTGTAAATATGTCTAGATCAACCTAAAGTTCTATGTGAATAGCTCTAAACTCCGTCGTCTGAATGAATTGGTCAAACTACTCCAACAATATGATCCTACATGGAATGGGTCTCAGCTCAACCATAGGTCTGACCTTTTAACCTGGTCCACCACATGCCATATGGAGTAGAAGGACTAGGAAAATGTACGAGATCAACATCACGACTAGAAATGTAAGAAAATATGGTCACAAAGGAAAAAAAAAACTCAAAAGGGATTATCATTATTTTAGAAGTGCTTTATTGTCTAAAACATCTACATAATATTCGTTAGAGCTTGAGTTCAAAAAAGATTCCCCATCCAAAAAGGATATAAAGGCTATAAAGTTAGCAACCCCACCAGTTCTAGAGTAATTACTAGACGCTTCATCAGAATGCTCACTATCATTCTCAAATCCATCTGACTCGGTCATGTTTTTTACTTTCTTTTTCGTATTCTTCTTCTTCTCTAGAGGACAATCAACCCTTTTGGGACTAAGTTGATGACATCCATAACATCTACTAGTAATGTTCTCTTTATCCTCGGCCATTCTACTTTTGTTAGACTCTTCTCCGTAAGGGTTGTCTGAGATGTTCTTCTTTTTATTATCATTAGTATCTTTTTTATTTTGTTTCCTAAGATATTTTTTAATATGTTTAGTTATATAGGCTACTCTATCATCTCCAAGTTTACCACCATTATCAATAACTCTTACAACTAACCATTTTCATTTCTTTTAAGCTTTTAGAGTTGATTCATAAGTCTACAGGTACCCACCAGTTCATCTGCTCTAAGTGTAGTCAGGTCTCTATACTATTGTACAACATTCACTTTAGGTTGAAGCCTATCAGGTAATGATTTAAGGATTTTATTTACAATTTTATTTTCCTTTATCACATGACCAAGATTTTGACATTGAGTTATCATCTCATACAATCTAGTATAAAATAAACATTTCATGTTTCTGAATTCTAATTGTTTCAAATTGGGTAATGAGGAACTGAAGTTTAGTGGTTTTAACCACAGTTGTCCCATTATATGTTATTCCAAGCACATCTCAATCTTACTTTGTAGTTTTGCATGTAGAGATCCTTTGAAACTCACTTGGGGTAACTCTAAAAAATATTGAATTTAACGTTTTGGAGTTAAAGTTTGCAATTGTGAATTCTATCGCGGTCTACGATTTAGGCTTTAATGTCCTAATGTCATTTTTCATCAAGAGGTGGCGTCCATCTCTCTTCTACAACCATCCAAACCTTTTCATCTAATGATTGTAGAAATATTCTCGTCCTAATTTTCCAATACGTATAGTTTGAACCATTAAAGTTCGGTGCATGGTTTATAAATTTCCTAAAGACCATAATATTTAAGGTATGAGATTGAATATCTATTTAAAATTTGATTTGATACCAATTGAGGCCATTCAGCATCGTAATTAATTAGCTAGCTATCTTGCATATTCAAGTAGATAGCCCCTAAATTTATTCTCTAATTATCCTAATTAATTAGATAGGAATCAGTGAACTAAATGGCACAACTAATTCTTCTAGATATAAATTTAATACTGAATTTCACTAACAATATAGCCAAGTGCTAAATAAATATATACTAAACAAGTATAAAAACATGCATAATAAAAAGTACAAAAGAGAGATACCTAGCCTTATGTGAAAAACTCATGAGGAATAAAACCTATAACTTGCTAGAAAACCACTATAAAACTAATAATGTACAAAAAAAAAACAAATCACGGAATAATAATCTTATATATACTATAGTACGTTAGAGTGTTAACCCATTAGTTAATCATTCATGGTCATTTTCATAATGTTCTTCAATACTTTCATTGCGTCTTCACCCTTGATTTACAAAATCCACTTTCTCCACCAATTTGAATTGTCTTAGATCAACACAAATTCATGTTATAGAAAAAAGTGAACCAAGACTATCTCTTTTAGATGCAAATTGTATCACAATCACTTTTGTGATTAAGGGACTGTATACAATCCTAAACGAAATAAGAATATAGGCTGTAAGATTCATAAGAGTAACACGGTACACAATAAAAAGATATAAATGCACACTAAAAGAAAAGGCACTATTAGTGATGCACACGTGTGTCGCTAATAGTGGCAAAATGCGTTGCTAAAGATATTTTGCAGCGAACAAAGGGGCGTCGCTAAAGACGTCGCAAATATCTGCGTCGCTAATAGTATTAGCGACGCAAACATCCCTTTGTGTCGCTAAAGGTAACTATTAGCGATGCACACTGAGCGTCGCTAATAATTTTGATTGTGCGTCGCAAATACTATACACGAACTCAATAAGCGTCACTACAAGCTACTATTAGCGACGATGTGTGTCACTAATGTATCTTTCAGCGACGCTCACTTTGTGCTTTGCAAATGGTAATTTTAGCGATGCTCGGTTTGTGCGTCGCAAATGGTATCTTTTAGCGACACTTGTTGTGCGTCGCTAATAATTTGTAGCCAATCTTTAGCGACGAATTTGAAGCGTCGCTATAAATTGATTTCTTAGTTTTTAGCGACGCATTTTGTGCGTAGCTAAAAGTTTAATTTTTTTTCCTTACATTATTTCTTTTATTTGTTGTTTTATTCCTGTTTAAACCTGTATCAATCATCTTGATATACAGTAAAATTCAAACATTCTGAAATGAATATATATTGAAAAATAAAATACATTCATATATATAATTTATACTAATTAATTAGTTACATTTGTAAAAGTACAATTTAAGAATAAATACAAAAAAAAAAAATTGTCTCAAAAAATGTAACTACAGATGTCGATAAAAAAAAAAACAGATAAAAATAGTTAGTCCCGATGCAAGAACTAAAGACCCCGGCACAATAATCCTGATCAATATGAAATAAATATCAAATGATATATATTAGAACACTTATTAAATATATATGAAAGTGAATATATTATTTTTTTTCCATGTATTAATAGTAAGAACGGCATAAAATAGCATAAGTTGCAAACCGTTGATCCAAATCGAGTGCCATAAGTTCATGTAAGTCTTTTTATCATTTTTGAGGTGTGTGATGGGGTTTATGGGGTCATTAGGCCGATATCATGTGTTTTGGTCCGTCAAAACCCGAAAATGGGTCTTTTTGGAGCAGAAACTTGCATAAGTTTCAAACCGGTGATCCGAACTAAGTGCCGTAAGTTTGTGCAAGTCTATTTTATCATTTTTGAGGTGTGTGATGGGGTTTCGGGGTAGTTAGGCCAATATCCAGTGTTTTGGTCTGTCAAAACCTGAAAACAGGCCTTTTTGGAGTAGAAACTTGCATAAGTTTCAAACCGGTGATCCAAACCGAGTGCCGTAAGTTCGTGCAAGTACATTTTATCATTTTTGAGGTGTGTGATGGGGTTTTGTGGTAGTTAGGCTGATATCCAGTGTTTTGGTTTGTCAAGACCCAAAAATGGGCATCTTTGGAGTAGAAACTTGCATAAGTTTCAAACCGGTGATCCGAACCGAGTGCCATAAGTTCGTGCAAGTATATTTTATCATTTTTGAGGTGTGTGATGGGGTTTCGTGGTAGTTAGGCCAATATCCAGTGTTTTTGTCCGTCAAAACCCAAAAATGGGCCTTTTGGAGCAGAAACTTGCATAAGTTTCAAACCGGTGATCCAAACCGAGTGCTGTAAGTTTGTGTAAGTCTATTTTATCATTTGTGAGGTGTGTGATGAGGTTTCATGGTAGTTATGCCGATATCCAGTGTTTTGGTTCATCAAAACCCGAAAATGGGCCTTTTTGGAGCAGAAACTTGCACAAGTTTCAAACCGGTGATCCGAACCAAGTGTCGTTAGTTTGTGCAAGCCTATTTTATCATTTTTGAGGTGTGTGATGGAGTTTTGGGGTAGTTAGGTCGATATCCAGTGTTTTGGCCTGTCAAAACCCGAAAATGGGCCTTTTTTGTGCAGAAACTTGCATAAGTTTCAAACCGGTGATCCGAACTGAGTGTCGTAAGTTTGTGATAGTCTATTTTATCATTTTTGAGGTGTGTGATGGGGTTTCATGGTAGTTAGGCTGATATCTGGTGTTTTGGTCCGTCAAAACCCAAAAATGGGCCTTTTTGGAGTAGAAACTTGCATAAGTTTCAAACCAATGATCCGAACTGAGTGCCATAAGTTCGTGCAAGTCTATTTTATCATTTTTGAGGTGTGTGATGGGGTTTCGTGGTAGTTAGGCTGATATCCAGTGTTTTGGTCCTTCAAAACCTAAAAATGGGCCTTTTTGGAGCAGAAACTTGCATAAGTTTCAAACCGGTGATCCAAACCGAGTGCCGTAAGTTCGTGCAAGCCTATTTTATCATTTGTGAGGTATGTGATGGGGTTTTGAGATAGTTAGGCCGATATCTAGTGTTTTGGTCCTTCAAAACCCAAAAAATGGGCCTTTTTGAAGGAAAAACTTGCATAAGTTTCAAATCGGTGATTCGAATCGAGTGCCGTAAATTCGTGCAAGTCTATTTTATCATTTGTGAGGTGTGTGATGGGGTCTCATGGTAGTTATCATTCGAACCGATGAAATTAAATAAGTTTGTGCAACTATATTTTTTTTTTTATTTTTACGTAACATTTTCTATAAATAATAAATCCACCAAAGTATATAATTTTAAAAAATTACCGAGGTTGAACAGAGCCACCCTGCTGGCTGAGCATCGTCTGCACAAAAGCCTCTAACTGGGTATATCGTTCCTCGAGCACCGTCACCTTCTGTCGCAGCTCTGCATTCTCTCGTTGAACTACCTCAATGGCTGCGTGTGCCCTTGCATCACTCTTGATGGTAGAGGACAATGTCGTCGGTGCCATCCTAGTCCCTAAGCCACGCACATAGCCACGGCTTTTGCCCAGAACAGTCTCTCGTATCTGGTCATCGGAAGGCGGATCTTGACCCTCAATTGTCGGCTGAACACGTAACTGGACCATCTCCTCCTATAAAAACATAAATATATGTTACTACTTTTATAAATTTAGATTAATATCAAATTAGTAATACTGTGGCAAGTTACATAAAAACTTACATAAAGCCGCTATGCTTCAGGCCTAGTCCAACCCTTCTCGGGGTTGTAGTGCGTCTTGTGCCACAAATCAATGGGGCTGGGTGGTGCACCGGTCTCCTGGTCTCGCTGGAGCAAATAAATAGTAGCTTGTGAAGATTGATTTCATGAATAGATTATACAATAAGAACTTGATACATTTATTAACTTACCAAATCATGCCTATACTGTACAAAAGAACGTGATCCACCACAGTGGGTCACCTTTTGCTTGCTTCTACTCTCGCTATTTTTCTTGCCAAGCTCCTACACTTGGCCAAAACAAAGAAGGTTAGTATAAATGATAATGATTTATTAGACAAGAAAAGTAATTTTTACAATTTTTACCTGAAATGCATCACTAGCGAACCGGTGGCACAATAACATCCAATCCTCCACCGTGACCCCCTGTAGGGTCTGTCGTGGGGCTCTCTACAGGTTGCCACCTCTGCCTCGTAGTGCATGTGGAGCCGATGTCGATAGTCCCTAAAACGAACTCCCAGGTAACGATCCACTGCCTTTGCAACGTAAGGCAGGTGGAGATCGATGTCAAACTTCTCCTGTAAAGCATGTCATTGTCAAAACATTACGACATTAGATATGTTAAAATTTAGTTCAACACAATAATAAAAGACATACCAGGATATACGCATGAATATCCTATCGCTTCTCTTTAGTGACGTGACTCTAGTCACTAATATGGAGTGGGGCACGTAGTCGGCAAATGATGCCAACCTCTGTGGTGAACTGCTGTGCCCACCCACCAACAGGCTTTAGCAAGCCCTCAGGTAGCTCAATCCGAAGTCGCGAGCTCTCTGCTGCCTCTATCTGAGCCTGCAAACTCCAATTCTTTGACCTACCGCTCCCTCGTCTAGAGGTGGTGGCCGAAGCCTTAGAAAAAATAAAATAGAAACAATTAGTACCATATTTATATAATCATTAATATAAAGTGGAACTATGCATACCATCAATGGCAGGATGGGTCGACATTGTAGAGGAAGGGGAAGGGGTCGATGGGTCCGTCGGGGCTGTGCGTCTGCGTGAGCCTGGTCTAACCATATCTAAAAAGAAAGTTTAAAAGTAAATTCCATTACATAATAAAAATTAAGATCCATTACATCACAAAATTGAATATCCATTACATCATAAAATTGACAATCCATTACATCATAAAATTGAAAATTCATTACACTTGATCCTAACACATGTAACACCTATTACAATTATTCATCTGAGTCTGTATCATCATCTGAACTTGAATTTTCTTCATTCTTGGTACAATACTCTAACAATTCTCGGTACAATACTCTAACAATGTCTCATCATCAAACCACTTTCCTCGTCATCATCATCATTAATGAACGTTGCATCCCTTGGATCTAATTGTGTGGTATTGGTGACGTCGGAAGCTATGACATGATCTAGTTCTACATTAGTTCTATTCAATCGATACGAAGTAACATCTTCCTGACCATGCTGGACAACACCATCGTGGGCAGTTTGAGACTCTTCTTGTAGTGCCTCCTCAATCCTCTCCAACTCTTCATCTCCCTCGCCAACTTCTAGGACATCATAAACATTTCTAGTTTTTATTTTTTGGACAACATGCCAATCACCTTTTAATTTTGTGTCCTTCAAATAGAAAACTTGTTTTGCTTGAGATACCAAAACATACGGATCATCTTTAAATGTCGTACGTGACGTATTAACACTTATGAAGTGCTTATTGATCTGCATTCCAATCTTCTTATTACTTACATCGCACCAATCATATTTAAAAATATACACAAAATGACCGTAGCAATAATGTAACTGTATGATGTCTTGTAAAACACCATAGTACTCTACAGTTTGTCCCGCGTCACCATTTCCTTAAACAAAGACCTCGCTATTTTGTGTTCGTCGACTGACCTCACGTTCCCTCATGTAAAATCGAACACCATCAACAATTAAACCGGTGTAGTGGGATATCTTTTTATTAGAACCACATGCCAAGGAATATAATTGATCGTACGCCTCAGGAGATTGTTGGTGGCATAATAGCTTTATCTATTAATTCAATACAAGTACAAAATTAATTGAATACAAATGCATAAAGTAATACAATTATAATTAATTAAAACATTTTCTTACACGTTCTCCAAATCACTTTGGAAACAAATTTTGTTGTCTTTGCTCTAGATCAGAACTTGATACATGTTCTCTCTGAAGCTCGATCGTATGCTCACTGTATAAGATGAGATATGTTATATGTAACTTACATTTGTGTACTAACGTAGTATTGCAATGATTTCGATAAACTTACTTAAAATATGACAATGTCTCATCGCAGTTGTTGAGCACGGTGTAGTGGGCTTTTTCTAACTTTTGAGGATGACACCATTCATATATACGGGCACCTATTGGCCGCACATTCTGATTAAACACCGCAAGGCTAGTTCGTTGCTGCCGTGGACCACTATCAGAATTTCGCTCTTGACGATTAAACCTTGTCTCAATATCTTCAAGATGCATAAAGCAAAATGTGAGACATTCAGCATCAATGTAAGCCTCAGTAATTGACCCTTTTGGTCATACTTTGTTACACACATATTGCTTTAATGTGTGCAAATATCTGTTTTAATAATTAATCAGTTATACATTAAAATAGTTAGGATGGATAGATAATAAAATAGACTTGCACATAAAATTAAATGTACCTTTCTATTAGATACATCCAATGATATTGGATGGGTCTGCCAATTTTTGCCTCATGAGGCAAATGCACAGCTAGGTGGACCATTACATCAAAGAAAGCTGGAGGAAAAATCTTTTCCAACTTGCAGAGGATCACGACAACATCCCTTTTGAGCTTTTTCAGTACTTCTAAATTCAACGTCTTCGCATATAATTCTCTAAAGAAGCAGCCCAGCTCAATCAATGTAGTTGATATGTCATCGGTGAGATATCCACGTAGTGCAACCGAAAGAATTCATTGTAAAAGGACATGGCAGTCATGACTCTTCAATCTGGATATTTTCCCATCGATAACATTTACACACTGAGATATATTCGATGCGTATCTATCTGGAAACTTCACTGATTTCAACCACTCGCAAATCCTCATTCGCTCTGCGGATGATAACATATACTATGCAAGAGGCACGATATATTTATCACCGCTACGTATTAGGTGTAGCTCTTTTCGTATTCCCAGCTCCTGCAGGTCCAACCAGGCTTTAACAGTATCCTTCGTCTTCCCTTCAATGTTCATTAAAGTTCCCAGCACATTATCACAAATGTTCTTCTCGATGTGCATAACATCCAAATCGTGCCTCAACTTAAGGGTCTCCTAGTACGGAAAATCAAAAAATATGCTATTCTTCATCCAATTTAACTCCACAATAGTACGATTTCTCTTCTTAGTACCCGGTATCTTCCCGAACCTCACTGGTTGGATGAGTGCCAATTGCGCCAACACGTCTTTGCCAGACAATAATGGAGGTGACAATCTGCACTTAATTTTTCCATCAAACAGATGCTTCTGTCGATTTCGCCAACCATGTGATGGTGGTAGAAAACGATGATGGCACATGTAGCATATCTTCTTTCTATTGGACAAATGTAGGGAATATGCATCCTTATTGCAAACCGGACATGCCAGATACCCCTTAGTGTTCCACCCAGACAAGTTCCCGTATGCTGGAAAGTCATTTGTGGTACACAGTAACGCTGCATACAATTGAAATGTCTCATTCTTAGAGACGTCGTATGCCTCCACTCCCACCTCCCACAATTCCTTTAACTCATCCACTAAAGGACGCAAGTACACATCAATTTTATTACCAGGAGACTTCGGCTTTGGAATAAGCAACGACATGAAGATAAATGGTTCTTTCATACATTTTCACGGTGGCAAGTTATACGTCATAAGCAACATCAATCACATGCTGTAGGCATTACTCATGTCACCAAATAGATTGAAACCATCGCTAGCCAGTCCAAGTCGTACGTTACGCACCTCATTTGTAAACCATTCTTGATTTGTATCAAACTCAACCTAAGTTTGAGAATCTGCCAGATGCCTACGAACATTTTCCTCAGCAACGCGCTTCCCCTTATGCCATCGCATATCTTTTGCCATCTTCTGAGACATGTACAACCTTTGTAGCCTAGGTTTTAAGGGAAAATATCTCAGCACCTTGTGCGGAATTGTCTTGCTCTTTCCTTCATTCAACTTGTACCTAGGTTCGTGGCACACTGTACACTCCTTACATTGTTCAGTTTCCTTCCAAAATAACATGCAATGATTTTTGCAAGCATGTATAGGAATATACCCGAGGCCCAAATCTCTTAATATTCTTTTTGTCTCGTAATATGATTTCGGAAGGGTCTCCCCAGTAGGAAGCACTGCTTTAGTCAATTCAACGACCATATTAAATGATTTGTTACTCCATTGGTTGATGGTCTTAATATGAAGGAGTTTCACGAGAAAGTCCAGTTTCGAAAACTTATCACAACTCGGATATAACGGCTGCCTTGCTTCCCACAACAAGGACTCAAACACTTCCGATTGTCCCGTGTCACTCCTGTGACTACTCGCCCCACTTATAGCCCCCTACAAGTTTGCCAGCATTTGTGGCAAGCCTTCGTAACCAACCCCAACATTATTACCAAAGTCATCATCGTTGTCTTCTTTTTCATCCTTAAATACCACTCGTACGTCACGATGTTCCTCGTGAAATTCCCAACACGTATACCTTTTGTCCATCTCGTGTTGGAGTAGGTGCTCTTTGGCCTCATCTATGTGCATATAATCCATATTATTGCACCTCCTACATGGACATCTTATCCTATTTCTCCCATCTGCAGATGCACGAGCAAACTCAATGAAATCTTTGATCCCCTTCACATACCCTGACAAATGCCTGCCCCTCAAGTCCATCCAACTCTTATCCATTTTTTTCTACCTAATACAAGTCAAAAATGATACTCATTATAAATATGAAACATGAATCCTATCACCTCCAACTTCTCTCTAAAGGGTAAGGTGGTCCTATCCCATTCGTGAATGCATAATCTACATTACAATCAGCAGTAAATCAAACGCTTGATTCTACTCGGACAAAATTTCGGCAGCATCTACCCACGGTTCTCCAAGTATACGAGATAGACGTAAGCACACCTAAATATATACCCAGAGAACAATAGGAGACCATGCTGAAATTTTGTCATAGTGGAATATTCAAACATGAGTAGCTATTGATTGCAATACAAATTTATGCATTCCCGAACTATCCTCTTTAGAAAATTCAAGAATCGATTTTCATACACATGACCCAATCGCGAATAAATTTCGCGACAAAATTCACATGTGATGAAAATGACTCCCGAACGGGGCTAGGCTTACATGAATGCAATTGCTAATTTACAAAACAATCACCATAATTTTTTTTTTTCACGAAGTAATCCCTAAAAAAAAAATTAGGCCACCCTCACAGCGGCCCTACTGAAAAGGCGCATCAACACACAATATAGGACACTATTTTGTTGCTTTTAGGTTACCGCCTATTTTTTCGCGCGAGAAACCATATTTTGTTGCTTTTTTATGACACACATTGTGTGCATCGCAAAAGGACACTATTAGCGACGCACATCTGTGCATCACAAATATGGTGCGTCGCAAAGACCCTCTCAGAAGGTGAGTCATTCGGTCCTGACTTCTGACCAAAGAGTCCTGGAGCTTTGTGTCTTGGGCATGCTTTTCTCATAACTTGTATGTAACCTAGTTTGTGGTTTCTTTTCTTTGATGTAGTGATCAGTAATTCACCATTAACCTAGTATTTGCTCTAAAATAAGACAAGCAAGAAAACAATCAGCTCACAATTTCTGCAAAGTTGCAGTACTGCCATTCTTCTTAAAAAAAATAGACCTTATGGTGTATCTTAGGTCATACAGATCTAGCATAAAAAACACGATATCATAAAGCAATGTTTTGGATATAAAATTTATGTATTCTTCTAGAAGGACAGCCAGTCAGGCTTTCTAGCTTAAAAGATATATATACCATGTTGTTAATATCATTTTCTTTAAAATCATAATGTTCTTTATAAAGCTTTGTTTACAGTATGCTCAAGTCTCTTTATAAAGTTTGTTCATGGTTTGCTCAAGTCTGTGGACCCCTTTTTAGGTTTTATATAGAGTTTTCAATTAGTAGTGCAAGGGAAAAAAAGCATTTTAATTGGGACAACTGATTATAGTAAGTTCAACAAATGGGAAAAGAAGATTAACTACCACTTTAAGCTTAACCTATCAATATTGGAAGTTCAGTAATTCACTCCGTAAAAAATTCTACCAAAAATTACAACTAATTCAGTATATAACATACTGAAAAACATACTGACATACACACAAAATCCTAAATACATACAAAACAAGAAAAATTTGACACAAACAGATCTAAAAACATACTGACATACACACAAAATCCTAAATTCATTATATAACACAAAAGTTATTTCCATAACACATTACATTACATAAACAAATCTAAAAACACAAAACCTAAAAAAAAACTGATATAAAAACACAGAATGATCGTATATAGATGTAAAGTTCAGAATACATGAATGTCGATTATATTTCAAGCTCAAAACAACAAAAAATTACAAAGAAGAAAACGATCATGACATCGATGAAACAAAAAAATGCAAAAAGTTTAAAGAAAACGAACCTTGTTTTCGATCAAGAATGGAGATCAACTGAATCCACTTTGAGAAAGAGAGAAAATCAGCGAGAGAAAAATCTTCGATCAAGAACCAGCGAGAGGGGCAACCAATCACAGAATAGAGGCTATTGAAATACCTTCTAACGGTTCGAGTGTGTAGAGGGGAACAACGGAAGATAACTAAATCGAGTGCTATGACGGTTCTGCGATTTTGAGAGACTTGCGATTTTGAGGATGGAAGAAACGGGCACAGAATGAGAGAAAGAGAGAGCGTGTAGAGGGAAAGAAGAGAGAATAAGAAGAAACTGGTTTGGTGCGGTGCTGTTGAAAAAAAATGGGTATTGGTTTTTGCGATGCACACTGAGCGTCGTTGATAATGTGTGCACGTCGCAACTTATCCTCCAACACGACGTCGTTTAACTTAGTCACGCCATTACTGACGGACACCTGGGCGTCGCTAATATTAGAGACGCACAGTGCGTCGCAAAAGGTTTTGTGCCCCTTTTTTTTGGGCGGGAAGGCGATTTTCTTGGTTATTTGCGACGTACACCTTGTGCATCACCAATATTCACTATCAACGACGCATTTTGTGCGTCGCAAATAATGTGCGTCGCAAAAAACTTATTTTCTTGTAGTGGCAGCCTCTCTAATGTAAGGATTCCAACTCTCTATATCTCATGAAATTTTCACACATAAGGTATTTATAGGTAAGCCAAATCCTTCTAGGGTTCGGAATTACAGTTACTGAAGAAAACTACCAAAATTAGACACGATTTTAGACGTAATATGCTTCGTCTTTCAAATGCAGTACTCTGTTCGGACGAGGATTGCTCTCTGTTCGGATAGTTGAGCTACTATTTTTTGCATGAGTTTTAAAATAAAATTGTAGTGTGTTCTTTAAAAACTAAGTGGGCATGGGATCTTTTAAGATATAATTTTGCCACTTTTAAGCTTATAGTTAAAAATGAAAAGTGCTTGACTTGTATTTATTTAAAAACAAAGTTCTATGGTGAATTAAAACTCAGAAAGATTAATCACACAAATATCCTAACCATGATATAATATGAATGCATGATACCTAAGTGTGTTCTTGCCTTTCTTGTGTTAGATTTAAAGAATCAAATTGTACTTAAGTTTCATTTTTACATGTATGACCTATAATTTAAGTCCAACACAATCAAGTCTTCAAGTAGTGATTGACTAACGTTTTAAGCTGAAACAAGACTTATATAACCTAAAATTTAAAAACTTGATATAAACCTTTAGAATGAATCCAACACCTACATAATTAGAGGAAAATTTAAAACAATTGAAAATCAAATTTCCCAACATGACGTTTCTCCCGTAAAAACTTTCGTGTCTTTATTTGTTGTGGATGCATGTTTTATTATCAATATTATAATATTGATATTTGTAGGAATATCTTCAATAGTAAAATGTTTTGTTTTAAATAAGAATATTAAAATTGGCATTCCTTACTGATTAAATAGGAGTTTAATTAATTAAAACTAGATATAAATATTTTTACACTTGTGATACTTACTACTATAATTAATTTTTATATAAAACTAAAATTGTAACATATTTCACTTTAATAATCTAATAAGAGAATTACTTTGATAATAATTTAGCATAGGGCCTTGAATAAGTTTATTTTAATTTCCATTCACTATTAATCAAATTTAGGATTTAATTACTTAAAATCTGATATAAATTATTCCTCAATATTGGTAGATAATTTTATTACTAGTTTTTATATCAAGAAAAATCATCTATATTTCTCAATGTATATGTGAGGGAAAAATCCTCCACAAATAAGTGTCTTCTTACAAGAAAGGGAAAAGACTATTGGAGTTGGTCAAAGTCAACCGATGTGGTGTCGGTCAAGTGTTCTCTCACGGTTAAGTTAGTTTGATGCTACTTTGAGTACTTGAAAGATGTAGCAGGAAGACAAATACCAAGGTTGGCCACCTTTGAATCGGAGGTTATGACGTTTAAATAGCTGGTAATGTTGTGGAGATGGCTCTCTTGATCTCAACTGATTTCCTTATAGTGGGAGGATATGATATCATGGTTGATGTCATGCATGGAGTAATGATTTTTGATTTCTTGGGAATCAGAATCCCGCTCAATCAGACTTATTCAAATAGGCTAGACTTAGTCAGCCTAGCTGCCAATCTGAAGCAATGCGGGCGAGTGGACTGGGTTCCCCATAACAAGTGGAAGAGCGTGGGAGGTCTGTCTAGAGATTCTGCCTAGGGGCTCCCGTGTTGCCTTGTTTATTGGTTACCTTGATAAGGGTAGTTAGGTCATTGTATCTTGGCATATGACAGATGTCATACCTAGGTTTATAAAAGTTAATTTTATACATCTACAGATGCCTCATGTCCTTGTCACATTTGTTGAAGTGGTAGAAATGATAGTGATTTCACCCGAGTAAGTACCGAGGACAGTCATGTTTGGGACTTTCAACCTAACGACTTTGAGTTCGAAAACTTTTGAGTTCGAATCATTTCAGCTCGGAAGCTTTTAAGCTCGAACGTTTGAGTGTTCAGGGTTTTGTTCAGAGGTGTCCATGTGTTGCTTTTGAAAAAATTTTCTTGTTTGATACAGTCTCATTTAATGAGATGTGCTCCTCTGTTGTCGCCTTTCAGGCACGTATTAGCATGTATTTTCGCATGTAGGGGTGTTTTATCCTTCCCGCCCTTTATTGGCTATAAATCCTCGTTTTACAAACTCTTTTCAACTCACTCTTTCCAACTCACTACTTTTCTTTACTTTGGAGTTGTAGTTTCGAGTTCCAGCATACTTTGGAGTTTCGCCCTTTCATGATTGTTCTAGGTTTCAAATTTCCAATTGCCAAATTCTATCGTTAATTCTTTAAATGCTACCATATTGCACTGAATGAGTTAACTCCTAGTAGTTACATGATATCCTTATGGGTTGTCTATCCCTTGCTAGGATCTATAACTTGTGTCTAGGATTTAGTAAATTTATGGCTTTGCACATTGTCAAACAGATGGGTAACGAGTACTACTACATCTTGCCTTCGTCACACTGTCTTGATATAAAACTTACCCCTGGGAGAGAAAGGCTAAGACAAGTGTACATCGTCTAATATTCTTATATTCGAAGTTCTTGATATTCTTATATAAAAAAATTTGCTCTCATAAAAAACAAAAAAAAAAAAAAAACATATTTGGGATTTGACTAGCTATTCTTTGTTATAAAAAGAAAAGAAAAATATTTCACTTTATATCCAATAAAAAAGAAAATAGAAAAATATTTTACCCTATATCCAATAATAAATAGTATAAATATATTCATTTGGAGGCTTCACCAACTAAGTTTGGTAAGCTTCATATTACTAAGATCACGTGTTTAAATTAATATTCAAAGGAGTGCTCCTTGTGTTTGTGTGGTGGGCTCCACGTTAGATATGTAAAAGAATGTTGATCCCGATAAATTTTATATTTTTACTCTTTTTTCTTTTATATTTTTAAAATTCAAGAACTACTACCGGATTTAAAAATGGCTAAAATGAATTAAATGATTGAAAATTGAGCCAACTAATTTCAAACAAACGTGGCGGTGTTGAATGTCATGAACTAGGAGTAATTATTAAAGTTGTGTGTAGAAAGTATATGTTGGGTAGTGTGGATTCTGATAAGTACTGAACACTAACCCCTACTCCGTGAATCCAACTTCGAAGGTGGGGGTTTGGGGGCATGCTCCTGAGATGAATTTTTTTTTAGGGTATATTTGGTATTTCATATTATTTCCCTATTGCCCTAATTCTATGTATTCATAATTGATGAGTTGTATCTTATTGTAACTTGTAACTCTTTAAAATCATTGTGAAACTGCAACAGCCATGGATGTAGCCCTATTCTGGGGTGAATCACGTAAATCTACTTTTGTATGTTATTGATATGCTGATTGCAGGTTCTAGCTGTCAAGAGATAAATAAGTTAAAGAGGTTGTTATCCAATCAATTTGCAATGAAAGATCTTAGAGCTGCTAATCAAATTCTTGGTATCAGGATTCATAGGGATAAGGTGAATGGTATTTTGAAGTTGTCACAAGTTGAATATGTTAAGAAGGTTCTAAACAAGTTTAGCTTAGATGAAGCAAAACCGATGAGCACCCCAATTGCTAGTCACTTCAAACTTACCAAGGAACAGTTACCGAAGACCGAACATGAGTGAATATATATGGAGCGTGTTCTATATGCTTCAACTATCGATAGCCTTGTGTATGCCATAGTTTGTACTAGGTCAAACACAACACATGTAGTGGGAGTCATAAGCAAGTACATGAGCAATCCAAGCAAGTAGCATTGGGAGGCGATAAAGTGGATCTTTAGATACTTGAGTGGTACTACAGAGGTGACACTTTTTTTTAGACAAACAAATATGGCATTACATGGTTATGTTGATGTAGATTTAGCTGATGATGTGGATAATAGAAGAAGTACTACTGGTTATGTTTACACATTGGGTGGTACAACAATTAGTTGGGTTTCTCAATTGCAGAAGATTGTAACTCTCTCTATAACAGAAGCTGAGTATGTTGCTATTACTGAAGCTGGTAAATAGATGAATTGGCTGAAGAGTTTTCTAGAAGAGTTGGGTAAGAAGATGGAGGATAGTGTTTTGTACAGTGACAATCAAAGTGCTATTCATCTTGCAAAAAATACAGCATTCCATTCTAGGACGAAGAACATTCAGTTGCGATATCATTTCATTGATTCTCTTGTGGATGATGGAGTATTGTCTCTTGAGAAGATTCATGGGAGTGAGATTCAGTAAATATGTTAACCAAAGTAGTAACCATTGAGAAACTGAAGTTGCAAAGTAGTCACCATTGAGAAACTGAAGTTGTGTGCAACTTCAGTTGGTCTTCAAGTTAGAGGAAGGAAGATAGTTGTTGTGGTGTTCTTATATGTGATGATGAGATATTGAACTTGTACATATCAGCTTCCAAGTGGGATATTGTTGGGTAGTATGTATCCTGATAAATACTGAGCACTAGTCCCTATTTTTCTGGTAGTATTTTTGGTATTTCATATTATTTCTCTATTGTCCTAATTCTACGTATTTATAGTTGAGGAGCCGCATCTCATTGTAACTTATAACTCTTAAAAATCATAGTGAAACTGCAACAGTCATGGATGTAGTCTTATTCTAGGGTAAGATACGTAAATTTTTGTGTTCTTGTATGTGTGTATGATTTTAAATTTGTTTTCTTATTTGCTTTCATGTCTCACCAATCCTGATTAGGTGATTATATTCCTAACAATATATTGATATACCTGCATGGTATTCATCTAATTCATCAAGATCAATGATGCAGCGACTAGCTATTTTCTAATCAACTAGAGCCTATTGGACATGATTTTAAAATTCCTACCTTTTTTTTCTTTCTTTTAGCGCAAATTAAAAATTCATTATTATATTGGTAGAATGGAGATCTTCATTTAACATCTATATTGTTAGTGTACCACATTTGTCATGAAATAAATGAAAAATAAAATTTCACAAGGTAGTGTATAATGAATCATTTTTTAATACTGCAGTAGTTTCAAACTATTCTAGGCAGGATTTATTTGTATCCAAAGGTGACGGTACTTAGTCAAATTTTGAAAACTCTATTTGATATTATATGAGAAGTTTTCATATTTTTTTATTGCCCCCATAATATTTTATTATTTGAGTTTGAGAAATCAAAGTTAGGATCAATTTATAATATTAAAAAGTGATGAAAAAATTTTTACACAACAAAAAATTAATGTTAAAGATTTTACTTATTCACGTCAATTTCTTGTATAATATAGGTGCATATATTTATATGTAAAATTTATTGTCTTTTAACAATTTAGTTTTATTATATGTAGCTTTTTTACCAATAAGAGTAGTGAAATCCTACTCAATCACTTTCTACTATGGCATTATATTTTGGTATTTATAAGTAGTTTTTGTATTTTTAAAATTATATACATGAAATTGATTAAATAATTCATTTTTGTTAATTCATTTTTGTTAAAATCCTACTCAATCACTTTCTACTACTCAAGGTCCTTGGAATGGGATTTGCAATAAAATTTATTTTTGTTATTTTTTTTAAAATAAAAATAATATTACTAATTAATTGTCCATTGATCTCATTGGAGACAAATCCTGATTTGCTACTATATAAAGCAGTTCATCCAAAGTGACATAGATCGAATGCATAACCGTGGTTGTAATCAATAATTGTGCATCTCCTTTCTTGAAGAATGATATATACTTTCACTTTAATAGTTAGTATCACACAATAATGTTATTCCACACACAAATTAGAAATTAACAATTTAATTGGCACGAGGACATCTAGACATGGAAAAAAGTCTAGTGAAAAAGTAATAAAGAAAATTTTTATGATTATACAAATCAAATTCGGGCATGTATTTCAAATTAAAGCTTCACCAACATGATACACATGTTTGATCTTGATATGGATGCCTACGAAATTTTTCTTGGCACATTATCACTGGACCTTTTTATCGGGACTTGCCCATAGTTACTTATTTTGTTTTTCCTTTTTTCAATCTGGGATCCTTCGTTACATTGTATTATTTTTTTCAATAGTACTGCTGTAAAATCACCTTTGCTAACACCAGCAGTAGTTGATATCAAATACATCAAACCTAGCATATTTGAAATGCTTGAAAATTTTATTTGAACGACATTGACATCAGTGTATAACTGTACATACTTTTCTAGAATCCTGAATTCCTCACATCTCGCTCGCATCTTTGAAATGCTTTAATTTAATTCAAATTTCACGTTGATCCAGTTTTGAAGCCAGATTTGCTCACTTAGACCCAACTATTCCACAGATTTGATTAAGGAACAATGTGCTAATTCTGTCTCCTATACCTTTTCTAATTGTCACTAGGGAAGATAAAGAGGATGGAAAGAGGAGATAATATTTCAATTGACGTCGCCGCCACTCGTTTAGGAACTGATATTAGAAAAATGATAGAAGACTTGCCACCTCTATTGCCTGAGTGTTGTATACATAGTTATCAGAACCAAACCGGATAATGAGCTAGTGAAGAGGCTGGTACATGCTTTATTGGTTCAACTGGATTTATAGTTAATATATTTCAAAATATATTATATTATATTAGATTGTTATTGTTTTAATTGAATATATAATAAATTTGTTATAAGAATTACAATTGAAAAGCCTTCATCAAGTGGTTAAGGAGGTTGTCTTTCACACAAAGTATATTGGTTCGAATCTTTGTGTCTTAATTTTTGTTTATAAGGAACATGTTATAGTAAAGTCTTTGTGCGACTTATGCAATAAACATGTTTCCCGGTTCAAGTGCCGGTTCATCTGAATTTTGTGCGGTTTTGGTTGAAATCGGACAGTTTAGGCCGATTCATATTGGTTCAATCCGGTTTCATAACAGAAATGGTCAAAATAAAATACCAAATTGTTGGACGTCTGGTACGCGGTTCAACCGATTGAACCGGCCGGTCTGGTCTGATTCTGATAACTACAGTTGTATATATAGAGTACTCAAAAGAATTCGTCAACTAAATCTAAAAGCATATACTCCTCAAATAGTTTCTCTCGGTCCTTTTCACCATGGCAAAAAGGAATTGTTGCCCATGGAGGAACAAAAATTGAGATATTTACAGGTATTCCTTGAGCATAGTATATTGAGTTTGGAGGACTGCATTGAAAAGATAAAGGCGTACGAAGAAAAAGCTCACAATTTTTATGCAGAAACCATTTACCTTAGTAGTGATGAATTTGTAAAAATGATGCTAGTGGATAGCACTTTCATTATTGTTGTGAATGAAATTGAGAGAATTTCTTTCACACAAGTGGTTAAGAAGGTTGTCTTTCACACAAAGTATATTGGTTTGAATCTTTGTGTCTTAATTTTTGTTCATAAGGAACATGTTATAGTAAAAATGCTGCTTCATATGCGGAGTAAAGACTTTGTGCGACTTATGTAGTAAACATGTTCCCCGGTTCAAGTGCTGGTTCATCTGAATTTAGTGTGGTTTTGGCTGAAATCAACCAGTTTAGGTCGCTTCATATTGGTTCAATCCGGTTTCATAACAGAAACGGTCCAAATAAAATACCAAACCAGTCGAACGTCTGGTATACGCGATTCAACTGATTGAACCGGCTGGTCTGGTTTGATTTTGATAACTACGGTTGTATATATAGAGTACTCAAAAGAATTCTTCAACTAAATCCAAAAGCATATACTCCTCAAATAATTTCTCTCGATCCTTTTCACTATGGAAAAAAGGAATTGCTAGCAATGAAGGAGCAGAAATTGAGATATTTGCAGGAATTCCTTGAGTATAGTATATTGAGTTTGGAGGACTGCATTAAAAAGATAAAGGCATATGAAGAAAAAACTCACAATTTTTATGCAGAAACCATTTACCTTAGTAGTGATGAATTTGTAAAAATGATGCTAGTGGATAGTGCTTTCATTATTGTTGTGAATGAAATTGAGAGAATGGAGGAACAATATATTGAATGTAATGAATGTGTGTATACTACGACCATAGAAGGGTTGTTATATAGGAGAGCTAAAGCGTTATACAAGGTAAAAATAGAGAAGGAAAGAGGAAAATACCAAGATTATCCAACAAGTATTCCCTAACCCTAATTATATACTAAATCTATAATCTATAATAGTATACATCTAACATCCCCCCTCGAACTCAAGGTGGTAAAATAGAAGCGAACTCGAATTTGGAAACTAAATAATAAAAACACCTAGAAGGATGAGCTTTGGTGAAAATGTTAGCAACTTGATCAACGGAGGAAACTAGAAGAAAATGAATAGTGCCAGAAACCATGTGTTTCCGGACAAAGTGATAGTCAATCTCGATATGCTTGGCATGCTCGTGGAAGATATCATTGTGAGTAATTTGGATAGCACTTTGATTGTTATAATGGAGAACGGTAGCAGAAGTGCGAGTCACACCTATGTCCTCAAATAACTAGTGAAGCCAAAGGAGCTCCTAAATGACATTCGCTAGAGCACGATATTCCACTTTAGTGTTAGATCTGGCAATGACAGTCTACTTCTTGCTATGTCAGGAAATGAGAAAAGTGCCAATAAAGAAGCAGAAACCAGTGGTAGAATGAAAATTAGTAAGGTCACCTACCTAATCAGCATTAGAGTAGGCATGTAAGTCAAGGGATAAATGAGCAGAAAAGTGAAGGTCATGGAACATTTTCCCCTTAACATAGCAAAGAATACAAAGAATGGAAACATAGTGAGTAGAGCAAAGGGCATACAGGAACTGACTCACAATATGAACAACGTGAGCAATGTCAGGTCGAGTAACACTAAGGTAGACAAGAGTCCTAACCAGCTGGGGATCTAGAGTGGTATCGTTGAGCAGGGTGCCATCTAATAGTGTGAGTCTAACATTGCTATTAGTGAGTTATGCACGAGTAAAAAAGGTTTGAAGAATGCTTGGCTTGAGAAATATAGTAACCATTAGAATTAGAAGAGATCTTAAGGCTTGAAAAATAACTAAGAGGTCCAAAATCCTTCATTTTAAAATACTATTTGAGAAATTGCTTTAGATCTATAATGCTAGTTATTAACATTAAGGGTTTTCAACCAAGAACATTTTAGTAATTTTGATGATCACAAAATATTATCCAGTGGACTAATGTTTTATCCAAGTGACAATGCAAATAGGTCATCTAGGTCAAAGAAGATTGTTGACCAAGTGAATGACAAAAGTCTATCAAGTTAAAAGATTCCACTCAAGAATGTGCTCTAAAGCAAAGATCAAAACAAGCCAAATGCTCTTATGATAATTCAAACTATTAAACACACTCAAGCTCAAGGATTCAAATGAAAACTTTCATTTTCCTTATTTTGGGTTTAGGGTTTTAAGTGACGTAGGATTAGATTGATCATTAGTCGTAAGCTCTTACTATTTAAAATGATCATCTAAGAACTAACCTCAAATGATTTTTCAAAACAAAACATTGCCATAACTTAAGTTTTGAAAGATTAAAAGGTTTTAATAAAGTATACTAAGAAAGATAAGCTAAAAGACACTCACTGCCTAAATTAGTCAACCAGTTCATCAAACTAGTCGACGGACTCTTAACGCTTATTACTTACACTGATCAAACCAGTCGACTGATCCATAGAACCAGTCGACTGAGTGATGTTTTACAATACAACTTAAAGACTTATTGTCAAAATTAGTCGACCTCCAAGGAGAATCAGTTGATTCTCTTTTAAAGGCAAAATCAGTGTACAAAGAAAATTAGTCGACTGATTTTTAAAACTAGTCGACTGAGTGATCATTTTGATGCATTTCTTGAGCATACTGTCCAAATCAGACAACCTAAAGAAAATATTAATTGACCATTTCTTAAAGGCAAAACAGTGTATAAATAGAACCAGTCAATTGACCCATAGAACCAGTCAACTGCTTGTTCTTAACTAACTGAACCTCAAACCCTTTAGACAAATCAGTCGACCAGTCCTCATTGAAGTCAACTGGTTAATGATTTAGTTAACTGATTCTATCGATCTAGGAATTGCAAATTTAAATTTTGAATAGACAAAATAGGGGAAACAACTCTTTTTAAAAAGCAAAGGACATAGTCTTTAAAGGGCTATAAATAAAGGTTCTTTAAATCTTTCTAAGCCATCACTTACAAGTTTACACTTTCACATCTTTGTTATTAACCTTAGATCTAATGTCTTCTAAATCTAGATTTGAAAGTTATACTTATCTTAAATACTTAGAGCTTACACCTGATCTATCTATAGAAAATAAACATCTTATTGCACCAAAACTACTCTAGAAGAGAGTGTTGTTTGGTAAACATATTTGTATTATCTCATTACGGTAAGAGTTGTTGGTAGGTGCTATAGTGAGGCAAAATGGTACATTTTTCTAGGATAAAAGGGCTGCGGTCTTCGCTTTGTAAATATTTGGTCTCCACCTACAAGAAGAAGGTTAGAATAATGAAAAAACTCAAATGGAGATGCTTGAGTCGAGGATGTAGGAAGTTTTTTGAATTTTGTAAAACTGTTGTGTTTGCTCTCTTGCTCTCTCTCTCTCTCTCTTTCTTATTTATTTATTGTGTATTTATAGCTTTCATTTTTAGAAGATCCAAAAAGTAATTAATATTTACAAAATACCCTCATTTAAGGTAAATATATAGGCAACAGGTGGTATCAGAGCCTTATCTTTTGTAAAATAGAGTTAGCACTCTAAGAGAAAAGATATGACAAATATTGTAGGAACCGTCTTTGTCGAAGGGAAATTGAAAAATGGACAACCTTTTTTTAATGGCCAAAATTACACTTATTGAAAGGCTAGAATGAAGATCTATCTTCAAGCCATAGATAATGCAATATAGAAGGTCATTACAAATGGGCCTCATATCTCTATGAAGTCTGAAAGTTCTACTAGTACCACCAAGCTTGCTAAAAAAGAATAAGAATGGGATGAAATGAATCTCAAACTCATTCAACTAAATGCTAAGACAATAAATAATTTATATTGTGCCTTAGATACAAATGAGTTCAATAGAATCTCTGATTGTGAATCCACAAAGGAGATATAGGATAAACTTGAAATTACCTATGAAGGTACAAATCAAGTCACATAGTCTAAAATTAGCATGCTAGTTCATAAGTATGAACTCTTTAATATAAATGATAGTGAGTCTATACCTGAAATATTTACTCGCTTTACTATCATTATTAACTCTTTGAATGCTCTAGACAAGAGCTATACTAACGTTGAAATGGTAAGAAAAATCCCTAGATCTCTTCCAAGAACATGAGAAGCCAAAGTGACGAAAATTCAAGAAGCAAAGGATCTCAACAAGCTAAGCCTTGATAAGCTCCTCAGATCTCTCATGACTCATGAGCTTACCATAAGAAGTCATGAAAAGAGGGATAAACCAAAGAAGAACCTTGCTCTTAAATCCTCATCTCATACAAATGAAGAAGAAGATCAAGGAAGTGATGAAGATGTTGCCTTTATCACAAGAAAATTCAAATGCTACCTAAGAAGGAAGCAACAAAATCGAAAGTAACAAAAAGGGGAATCAAGCAAGAAGGAACCTCTGACTTTCTATGAGTGTCATAAACGGAACATATAAAGGTGGAATATCCTCAACTCCAAGAAGAAGGAAGAAATCAAAGAAGAAGGCAATGAAAGTCACTTAGGATGAATCAGATGAGAAATCAAGCAACCAAAAAGTAGCCAACTTTTGCCTTATGACTTATGAGGATGAGGTAAACTCTAATCTTGACTCATCTCCTTCCTATGAAGAGTTAGAAAATACCTCTGAGGAATTGCATGATGAACTTGTGAAAGCTCCTTTTAAAAACAAGGATCTTAAAAAGAAAATCTCCTCTTTTTCAAATGATCTTCAAGTTTCAAATGATCAAAATGAAATTTTAATGAAAGAAAAAGATTCCTTGGTTTTAAAAAATGAGGCTCTTGAGGAAGAAAACTCATCTCTCAAGAAAAAGACAGATGATCTAAATTTAACCATCAAAAAGTTTACTAAAGGAAGTGAAATTTTAGATAAAATCATCTCACAACAAAGATATATTTTTTTGATAAAGCGGGTTTGGGATATAATACTCATAACAAAAAAAGTCTTATCAAAACTTCTTTGTGAGGTCCTTTAGTTCAAATGCAACAATTCATACACAATTTTCAAGAAATTCTAGAAAAGGCATGAAGGACAAAGGTAAAATGATTTGTGTTCCAAAAAGAACTTAGTCACCTAAGATTAACCTTTAAGGACCCAAGAAGGTTTGAGTACCAAAAGGAGTTACTTAACCTGATTTTGTAGTGTGCTTGAAGTCTTCCTCAAGCAAGGACAAATGGTTTCTTAACAGTGGATACTCAAGCCACATGATCGGAAACAAAGCCAAGTTCACATCCCTCACTATAAACGATGGTAGATATGTGAGCTTTGGGGACAACTCAAGGGGTAAAATCATTAACATTGGAAGAATAGGTAAAAACTCCTCTTTATCTATTAAAAATGTGCTTCTTGTTGATAGATTGAAACATCACTTACTAAGTATTAGTAAAATATGTGATAAAGGTTATGTTATTATTTTTTAATCCAATAAATGTCTAATTAAGATGCATGCAATCATGAAAATATTCTATTTGTTGCATTTAGGGATAACAATATCTATTGCATTAATTTTGATGGCATTGTTTCACAAGATGTGTAATGCTTTGTAGCTTTAAATGAAAATAGTTGGTTATGGCATAGAAGACTAGGTCATTCAAGCACGGAATTAAGCTCTAACTTGTCTAGACATGAATTAGTTAGAGGTCTACCCCAAACAAAATTGTAAAGGATAGTGTATGTGGTGAAATCTTCCTTCAAAAAGAAGAAGGACATTTCAACAAATAGACCACTACAACTATTGCATTTGAACCTATTTGTACCAACTAAAGTTGCAAGCATAGGAGGAAAACATTATGCATTTGTCATTGTGGTTAAATATTCAAGATATACTTGGGTATTATTCATCTCTTACAAGGATTAGGCACATGAAGCCTTCACAAAATTGTGTAGAAGAATCTAAAATGAAAAATGATACTCTGTTAAAATGTTAGAAGTGATAAAGATAAATAATTCAATAATAAAGATATAAAAAGTATTGTGATACGTGTGAAATTGGTCATAATTTCTCAGCTCCTACGAGACCTCAACAAAATAGAGTTGTTGAAAGGAAAAATAGATCACTTTAAGAAATAGCTAGAACAACACTTAATAAACATAATTTACCTAAATACTTTTGGACTGAAACGGTAAACACTACTTGTTATGTGATAAATAGAGTGATTATAAGATCAAAACTTAATAAAAGTCCTCATGAACTTTAAAATAGCAAAAAGCCAATCATTAGCTACTTTCATGTATTTGGATGTAAATGCTATGTCCTAAATGTTAAAGAAAATTTAGAAAAGTTTGATGCTAAATGTGGTGAAGGAATCTTCTTACGATATTCCAACATAAGCAAAGCAAATAAAATCTTTAACGAAAGAACTCTAACATTAGAAGAATCTATACAAGTTGTGTTTGATGAATCTTATTTTCACATCTCAAAGAAGAGTGTAGATAATGATAATCTGCAAAATGATTCAAATATAAATAAACCACTTCAAGACATAATGAAAATCATCAATATCTTGAAGATGGAAAAGAAGAGGAAATATAAAATGAAATTGTACCTCAAGATGTTGGATTACATCCTTATAAAGAATGAAAGTTTGTCAAAGATCATCCTAAAGATCAAATCATTGGTGAACCAACTCAAAAAGTTGCTACTACAGCATCATTGAGAAATGTATGCAACAATCTAGTATTTTTATCTCAAATTGAAACTAAAAATAATCAAGAAGCTGAAAATGATAAACGCTAGATATTAGCTATACAAGAAGAATTAAATCCATTTGAAAGAAACAACATTTGGAACTTAGTTCCTAGACCTAGAGAATAAAAGCATAATTAGAAGAAAATGTGTCTTCAGAAATAAGAAAGACGAAGAAGGAAACATAATTAGAAACAAAGGTGGGTTAGTGGCCCAAGGATACAACCAAGAAGATGGCATTGATTATGAAGAAACTTTTACTTCGGTTGCTAGATTAGAAGTCATAAGAATGCAAGGGTTTAAACTCTACCAAATGGATGTAAACAAGTGGATTCTTAAATGGATTCATTTCCGGTAAAGTATATGTTGAACAACCTCCCGGATTTGAAAATCATGAAAAACCAAACCATATATACAAACTAGTTAAGGTTCTCTATGGTTTGAAGCAAACTCCTAGAGCTTGGTATAAAAGATTTATGGTTTCCTCACTAAATATGAATTCACTAGAGGAAAAATAGATACCATTTTGTTTATTAAAATAAAAACAAAAGAAATGCTCATTGTGAAAACATATATGGATGACATTATATTTGGCTTAACAAATGAAGATCTATGCAAGGACTTTGCCAAATACGTGCAAGATGAATTTGAAATGAACATGATGGGAGAATTAAATTTCTTCTTAGGATTACAAATAAAACAATCTAAAAAAAGAAAATTTATCAATCAATCTAAGTATGTTAAAGAACTACTTAAAATATTCGGAATGGAAGAAATAAAACCCTTAAGTACTCCCATGAATGCTGCTACTAAACGTGAGAAAATCAATAATGAAAATGATATTGATATTAAAAATATAGAGGAATGATTGGAAGGCTCTTATATCTCACAAAAAGTAGACCGGATATTATGTTTAGTGTATGTTTGTGTGCAAGATTTCAATCTTATCCTAAGGAATCACATTTAAGAGTCGTAAAAAGAATCTTTAGATACCTACTAGAAACAACTAATATAGGGCTATTCTATCTTACAAATACCTCATTTGTAGCTTCAAACTTGCCACACTTGAGGGAGCGTGTTAGAGAATATAATAACAAAGTTACACTATCTAAAAGCTATAAAAAATATGAATACAAAGAAGTCTAGAGGTTAGCTGAATTACGATTATATAGATACATTACATTAACACTGATTTACTTATTTTATGTAAGAATTATAATTACTTTTCACTAGAAGAAAATCTAGAAAGAACCTTTTCCATAAAATTTAAGTAGTTTATTGATTTCTTAAGAATTTGTCTCAAGGCATAAAAATTATGGGCTTTTTCTTATCAACAATGTAAGGATTCAAAAAATCATAAAGAGTAATTTGGTAAATTGTCAACTCTGACTAAGGTCAGATAAGTAATTCATCAATAATGTATGAGAATAATTATAAAATCGATTGATAAAACATCAGTGTGACATTCTAAGACAAATTTGAGTTTCTAACAATTTATTTAGGACTAGTGGGAGTTATGGGACTACACAGTCATTCACGAGACACAAATAAGCATGAAAATTCAAATGATTGAAAGTTCGGGAAACAGATAACATATTTGGAATCAGAGTGTCAAAATTTGCTAGGGTGCCAATTTTGGTGCAATTTCGAGACAGTTCATGTCCGATCGCATGTGCACACATATTTGGCCAATTGGCCACATAATGCATTAGAGAATGTGCAAAGCGTCCATAAAAATCTTGGTGTGTGCTTCTAGGCTAGGAAACTTGTCATCTTCTAGTTGGACAAGAAAACATCCAATGTTGGGAGTACTTGTGTATTAGTGTGTACACTTGGGGCCAACTTTTAGAATTGCTTTAGTGAGAGAGTGTATGTGTGGTGTGACAAGTGAGAGACAACCCACCCCTCTCTTATCAATCAGTTGAAACCACCCCTCCATTTTTTCTTTTCAAAAAGATGAAATCTCTCTCCCTCCCTTTCCCATTTTCTCTCCCTTTTGGTTTGGATATACGTGGGTCTGTGTGTATGGCTAAAGGGGTGTAGGAGTGTGCAACTGATACGAGGATCAAAAAGAGAGATTTGAGGGTGTGCACAGTGTGTGTGTATATGCATGTGAAGCTATAAGGGGTTGAGAGATACACTGAAGATGTGTGTGTGTGTGTATACACACAATATGAAACTGCACCAAAAAACTAGAAGAAGAAAGGAAGGAAAAAGAATAAGAAGGAGAAAAGAAAAAGATGAGGGCCACTGGACTAGACCTGGTCTGGGTGGTAGACATGGGAGCTTTAATAAGCTTTCTCTCTCCTCCAATTCTCTCTCGAAATCATGACTATTAGTAGGTAGGGAAATTTTCTAGCATTTGTTAGGTGGTCTCTTCACCATCCGCCACTATACTAGCGTATGGATACATGTGTGTGTGCGTGTATAAATGTCTATGTGTATAAATGTATATGCATATATATATATATATATACAAAAATATGGGCTTTAGAATCTTGAAAGATTTCCTAAGTTTGAATAGTGGGTTCGGGTTGTTAGGAGTCCCATTTGAATCATAGAAGAGGTCGTGATCGAAATAGGAGAAGATCGATGCCGAAAAACAGAGTTACTATGAGCCACCGAAAAATCAGGGCTCACTAGAACTCCTTTAGTTGTAGCCGTTTAACCACCGAAACTCGTCCTAAATGGTCGGGGATGATGTTAGTTCGAATGTAGGTGAAAAGGAAAGAAAAACCATATAGAAAATTGTAGGAAAACAGGTGTAAGAAATTAAGTTTACGGCGACTTTCCAGCAAACTTGCCAAAGAAGATGACCGGACTTCGGTTGGTAGCAAGTCAACGACCAACATTGACCGATCCACGGTCAAATGCTAACTCAGTTGGTTAACCGTGTCACTGATACGGGTCATAGGTCTAGGCCGCAGGTTGGGTCATTGTTACGTCTTAAGAACTGTATGGTTGCTGGGTTGGCTTTTGGAGCATTTGGCAACAAGCTCTAGTTTGGTTGTTATTTGGGGCCAAAATTTGGAATAGGGTTATCCATATTCTAGAAATCAAAATTTAAATTGATTTAAGCAAGCTTGGAAATAAGGATTAAAAAATGGAATAAAAGAAAATACAAAGAGGATGGGTTATTTAGATTATTTACAAATCAACCAAATTTTAAAAAAATTATAAAAAGTCCACTTGTGTATAAAATCGAAAATAAAGCCAATTAAAATGAGAAAAGAGGCATTCTTAAGATTTTTAGGCATTCCAAACTCAATGACGGAGTCAGTTTGGATATTCGAGGGACTCAGGGCGGTTCCACATAAATATGTAAAATTATGAAAAAGCCCCTAATAATAATTTAAGTAATTTGAAGGCTAATTAAAATCTGGAAAGGGCTACTCTAATGTTTCTAGATGTCCAAAATTTAAATATAATTGTTTTTGGTAAAATGACAATTATACCCCTAGACCTGGATTAAACAATCGAAAGAATAATTAAAATCTAAAAGAGGTGTTTTCAGTGATTTTGGGTGTTAGGAATTCAAATATGATATTAGATGTATGAAACAGGAACACGGAGTTGGTCCCACGTGAATATGTAAAATTACGATTATGCCCTTAGGCATGGAATAGATATCTAAAGGAGTTAATAAAATACAAGAAGGGTATCCATAAGGTTTTTGGACCTTTTAATTCGATTCCAAGATCGGTTTTGTGAGATAGTGTCTCAGTAGACATGAAACTTGTCCGGTAAAATTATGAAAATACCCTTATAAGTTTAAAAGGCATTCAAATGACTTAAAAACTTTACGATAAGACCTCTTTAGGGTTTTTGAGACCTAGGAGCATAGTTTTGATATTCGTTTGGGATAACGGACACTTGGTGTGTAAGCTAATGCATAATTAACCCAAAAAAACTTAAAGAATCAGTACAGAACCTTAGTGTTAAGAGTCGGGGTGGTCTCGAGATTTAGAACTAGAGTGTGTGAGGCATTTAATGTATGTTGCAATAGACATAAGTAGTGTTTCCTTATAGTCAGATAATGACTGAGACTAAGATTACATCATGATCAGCTAGTATTGCATACTTGTCATTTGATTCTTATGATGTGACTATCACTACTATTTTGATGCTTTAATCTTATGTGATGTTATGATGAGATTGTTATTATTATTTCTATGCTTAGTATCATTATAGTTTATTATGGTCATGTATTCTTGTAAATTGAGATATCATGCATTTCATTGCATGACAGTTGATATTGATTTTATTGCGACCCTTTATAATATTTATTAAACGCACATGAGTGGTGTAGATGGAATGATGGAACAAATGAATAGTGTATGATGAGATCATGATTAGCGACTGAGATTATCTTGTGACGAGGCTAGATTGTGTCTCCCTTCGGTTATGAACTGTAACCTCTCACATTGCCATCGGGTTAGTAGCATAAGAAATGTCAGGCTTTTCCAAAGGCCACTAGGTGATTGAACTATGGGTTGAGAGAGATAAAGTTGAGATTCGGATCGTAGTTTAAATCATACATGTTTACCATTCTACATTGAGCATCATGACATTGCGTGGACTGTATTGATGAGTATAGTAGATATTGCTTGGACTTATTATGTTGTAGATTATACATGTTGTCTATATAATGGTGGAGTGCACATGTGTTATTGATTGGTTGTCATCGATCCATATTGGATAACATTGTTCTAACCGATTTGAATAGGAAATATAGGTATTTCGTGAGGTTTGTATATGTTGATATACTTCATGTTCGATGTATATTGTATACCATATCATTGTTATTGTATTACGCAGAGTGGTACCTTATTCTCTTGAATGCCAAGTCTATATATTGTGATTTGGTTAATAATATTAGTGTGTGCGTGGGATTGCATACTGGACATTAGGAATTGTCCTTATTGGACTTGCATTAGTTTTTGCACGTTTCTTACTTTGTGTTTTGAAAAACCTTACTGAGCGTTATGGCTCACCGCTGTTGTTCATGGGAATGACAGGTACTAGACTGATAGATGACAGTTGTTAGAGCAGTTCAAGAAGGACAAAGACTTGAATAGTATTGGTTTCAAATAATTGTATTCATTCATTGTATATTATAAAGGGTGTCTGTACCCTACTTTAACATAACCTATATGTTGTATATTAATCGTTAGAGTCAATTCTGAACTTCACCTGGTTATACACTATTGATGGGTATTTTTGGTTTAGTTGTACCTTATTATGATCTATTTCATTTAATTTCATTACAGGACTTGAACAAGTCTAATCACGAAAGCAAACAGAAATCAATTAAAGGGAGATTATTTAAAGAAAAAAAAAACACAACTATAAAATAAATGGACTATATTGGATTCCCTTGACTCGGATGATTAGTATTAATCACCTACCTTATAGTTCAAGATCCTGATGACCCCTTAGTTCGGGTCCGGAGCATTACAAATAGAGAAAGAAAATTTTATTGATGGGAAATAGGTGTATAAGAAGTACAATAACTAAACATCAATAAAGGAGGGAGCGCTTGCAAAAGCCGTCACAGCCTCCTAACTTCATCCCAACTAGGTTGGCACCAAACGGAGGTGAAATCCTCTACCAATAAGCACCTCAGAGAGACACCCAAAAGCATAAAACAACCATAACACACAGTATAACCCCTAAGGAAACCCCAAAGTGACAACCCCATTAACCATTACAAATATATCACACATAATAACTCAATGGAATAATTCTGTACAACCCTTCCTAAGTAGAGAGGTTCTTTAACGTTCCTTTACCTTTCGTGTAGAGACTTGAAAAAAAAAAAAATATTTAAACCGGTTAACCGAGTGCAAGGATAAATCCATGGGATCGATACGAATCATTAATTATAAGAATATAACATGGGAACCGAACGAGACCCAATATTGGTAAATAAATAATTAAATTGAGCCCTGACTTTATGACCAATTTATTGGCATTTTATAATATTTGTGGAATAAAATATTTATAAAATATGTAATATGGTAAAGTACAAAAATAATTTATGTGTATAATATCAGGGGCTGATGTTGGTGTTACAGGGGTGCGGCATATATATATTTATATGTGTGGATGTCGGTTGGATTGGCTTAGATTGGATTGAGGCATGATGTGATGATTGAACTTGTGGGTGTTTTGATGATTGAACTTGTGGGTGTTTTGATGACACTATAAGGGAGATTACAGCAGTTTGGATTGAGGCATCGTCTCATAGGCGTGATTTGGATGTGTGAAGTTGTTGTTGTTTGAGTTTTATGTATGTTTAAATGAGCAACTTAAATTGGAAGTGAGGACTCTACAACAGAGAACTAGACAGTAATCTGATGAGAGGAAGGAAAAGTTCTTCAATATCTGATAGATGGGATGATAAGATGGATGGGATGATAAAGGGACAGAATCTGTCAGGATTATCATCTGCTTGAGGGAAAAAGGCTGAAGAAGCTGATGAAATTAGATTTAAAATGGTTGGCCAACTCGATCAACCTGCCGGTGTGTTTTCTTCAACTTCTGAACCGTGGACTAAAGATTAACCTCAAACTCTCTAAACAGCTACAGTAGGAGGACTGAGTCATTCATCGGTTGATTAGACTACGTAGTGGACACGACTTCTTAGGGTTGAGATAACCTGATCAGGTATGCTACTTTGCTAAGTAAGGAATAGAATTAAATTAGGATTGATGTGCATATTGATTGTTTATGTGCTTCCGTGTTCTTTGTGATTATTTGAGAGTTATGATTTACTTCTTGAGTTGTCATCATATGTGATTTATGTTTTAGAAGCATTGTTGATATTGTGACATGTGGACTGCGTAAGTGTTGAGATTGATTGAGCATGACACGTGGATTTGTGGATCAAGTCTTGCGATTTAAATGCTATTGTTGATCTTAATTGTGATGCATTATTTAAAACATGTTGCATATGCTTATGAAAGTGATGTTTCATTTGAACTGTACTATTGCATGATGAAATCATGGCATATTGGCATAGGGTGATTCCTTGAAAGCATAGTGTGGGTTAGCACGAGGTGCTATGCATTATGAGGGTGTAGATCCTGTGGTGAAAAACGCAAAATTGGCCATTGGTACTCGCATGCCATCGAGGTCCAGATCGTAAAGCGAGACATATATTGGTACTTGCATGCCAACGGGGAAGAACCGTGAAGCGAGACATGGGTGTGACATTGAGATGCATGGGTGTGTCACGCATATCGCCTGTGTATTGTGTTGATGAATTTGTGAACGTGATATAGGGTTTTATACAGATGTAGTTTGTACATTGCCATTATATTGTATGCATGACTTGGAAGGCATATAGATATGAATGTACACTTGCACATGCCACACCTTAATTTTGTTCCTTGCATTAGTGTTGTACCATATCAGCAGTTGAGCTGACCCATTCGTGGGAACCATATTTCAGATGACACTCCCAGTACCTGAGATTTGAAGAAGTCTAGCTGAGTGGAGGAGACTTGACTGTAGATGGATATTTGGCCTTGGGGCGTGTTTTGTGATGTACGCGCTTAAGCCCAAGGACATGTATATATATTGACCAAAGTGAACGTATGTACGTGTGTATCTATTTAATTGTCTTCGGTTGTATAATTAGGCGATGTATATTTAAATTTGATAAGATTGTGGCCATCGAGTGAGGATGGATTGTGATTGTTGTATATATATATATATAATGTATTGTGATTATCAGGGAGAAAAAGGCTCGAAAAATAAAGGAGGTTCTGCTGAAATTTTATAAAATAGGAATGTATGTAGGCTTGTATCTAAATCAATTGAATTGTCATTTATTTATTTATTCGTCTATTTATTTTCTTCTTTTGTTTCGTTCAGTCGCGTCCTCGGGTTCGGTGGGAATTCGGGACGTGACATTTCGACCACAGAACCACTTTAATCTTGATGTTCTCAACGATCTCTTCCCAATTTGCTTGAACTTCTTCGAACACAATTTAGGGGGAATAACATCCCAAATGATCTTCTTTTCTTCCTTAAATTTCCAACTCCTCCGCCACTCAAATAAATCATTCACTGAATTAGGTATCGCCCATTGTACTCCCCACCAACGCATCATTTCAGACCAAACCCACCAGATTCTTCGACATCCCAGCAGCAAGTGAACAACAGTTTCTGTTTCCCTTCCACATAAGTAACGTAACCTATCACAATCTTCTAACAATTTCAATCTTATTAGTCTTTCTGCTACCTCTAATCTCCCCTTCCATGCCAACAAACCAATAAACGTCAGCCTTGGTGGGGCCACATTGTGCCAGATCAAGTTGGGGACCTTAAAAGAAGGGCCTAAAGTTTTCTTAAAACAATCGTCTATACTTATATATAAAAGTACATATGTTTTCTGGTTTTACACTTTTATTATTATGATAAAAATACCCTTTTGTAAAAATGCCCAACTCGTTTTTACTTTGTCAAATTTATCTCATTAAATTATAAAAGTTAAAAACTAATTAAATTTAGAAAACTTTCTTAAAAATTCTAATGTTATTAGAACTCTTATACATACACAAACTTTATCTATCAAACTCTAAAATTTAAAACTAATTAAATTTAGAAAGATTTCTTAAAAATTCTAAAACTAATTAAATTTAGAAAGCTTTCTTAGAAATTCTAATATTATTAGAACTCTTATACATACGCAAAATTTATCTCATCATGCTCTAAAATTATCTCATCAAATTCTAAAATTCCCAAACCAAGGAAAGCTTTCTTAGAAATTGTAACTCCTTAGACCAGAATTATACCAAAAAACAAATGTCCCAATGGTAATCCTATACATCAAATTTATATATATATATATATATATATATATAAGATTAAAAGATACTATACATATGCCAATCAATCAAAATCTCTTACTCAATAAAATCTTCTGGTCCAAACCAAAATTATGCAAAACAAATCTTGTTGCATAGAGAAAAAAAAAAATAGAACTTGTGGAGTAACAAACAATTTTTACTTGAACTATAATAAAGGTGAGCAATTAATCAAGGTAAATATTTTTAACCCACTTTATAAATTATTTGTTTTTGGTTTTGTTTTTATACGTGTAAATCAAAATAAGTAAATATAAAAAAGTTATTTACACGAGAAAATATATATTGCCGGGTATATTTGTTTTTCTATTGTGTTTGTTTGTTGTTTTGGGATCATAGTTTTTATAAAAATATATTTTGAAATCACAATAGAAAATTATATTTATTGTTCGAGATGAAACGAAATAATAGTATTATTCCCTATTGAAACTTTTAATTGTATAATAATAATAATAATAATAATAATTAATTTCATATTTTAATTGTATACTGAGTGAAAATTAGTCAATATTATATTTTCTAGGATTCTTAAATTTCATTTTTTTTAAAAGTCTTAATTTTCTTTTTGTCACTTTTTAACCATTCTTTATGTCTTTGGATTCTTGAATTTTCTCTTCTTTTTTTTTTATATTTTTTCTCTCAATTTTATAATTACTTATATATTTTAAAGATTCTTATAAAAATATCCTTTTATTTATTTTTTATTTTGCTTCATTTTAAATTTTAAACAATTTTATATTATATGTTGTACAATTTTATAGCCAAACAAAAATTCGTATAATTAGTCCTCTTAACTGTCAAAACTTTTAATTGTATAATATAATAATTAATTAAAGAATTATTAAGTTCTTAAACCCCAAAATATAATAGTATATAATATTGAAATAATTTAAGGATTATTGTATATTATTATATTATATTATTCCCTTGTTCAAATTTTTAATTGTAGAATACTTAATTTCATAAAATCACTAATAATAGAAGTATATCAATATATATATATATATATATATGATATTTGTATGATCTAATCTCTCGAGTTATGAGAAAAAACAATCAAATTTTTTTGTGTTATTGGAAGAACATATAGATGTAATTATATATTATTGCGTCCATGTCCTATATGCAATATATTATTTTTGACATATTCTTAAAAAAAGTTTGCAGGGGTTGCTGAGTATTAAGAAGACAACTTATTTATTTTTACTCAAAATCGTTTACCTAGCGAGTTAGATATAGTTATTATCTGATTTATTTAATTAATCACTTTTAAATAAAAATACATCCCTGCATATTAATTTTAAAACTAGAGAAATAATTAAATATTATTTATTATTATTAATAATAAAAACTTAAATATAGAAAAAAGGGATGCCCTCCTATTTGACTCTTAAAAATACATGACTGAATGAAAAAGGGTGGGGGGCTATTTGCACTCCCAAGTGACAAGTTGCACTCCAATTTTTTAATAAAATTACAATATTGTACTTACATTCCAAACAAGCTAACTACTCATTAAGGACTATTTTAAAATTTTGCTTATGATTGTAGAGTGAAATTGACCGAGTGGAGAGTACCAATAGAGCTCCCAAAAGAAAAAACCAAATCATGATAACTGCATCCATGTAGTAGTATTATTTTACAATATATTTGATTTATATATTTATATTATTTTATTTCATTTACGTATTATTTTATATAATGTGTTTCTTGTAATTGTTATAAGAATAAATTTATAGAATAATTAATTAAATAGTGTTAATTTGAAAGTAAATTTTAAAATTAAATAGTAAATTGCAGAGTACACATTCATTAATTGATTTATATATATATATATATATATATATATGAACATTTAAGAATACCGAGTTTTTATAGTGTGATAATTTAAACTTTGTTTTTAATTAATAATTTTTATTAAAATAAAAATACATATGTGTATAACAAATGCAATCTCTCATATTAAACATAAAAAAATTTCAAGAAAAAAAATCATTATTGAATAAAAAAATATCTTTATTATGGTATTTCAGTTAATTTATTTTTGTTTATCTCTACTATTTTAGTTTATTTTACTTTTTTTTTATTATCACTACAATTAAATATAAACAGTAAACTTTATTTAAATTTAAATTTAAATGACAGTTATTAATATCACGATCTTCTAAAAAATTGGATAATAAGTCACGCGTGTATCAAACTGTAGGGACCGGAAGCATTAAATAATTTATGAAAGTGGTCAATTTTGTCAATAGTGGACCCATTTCTACACATTATGAAGCTTGAAGAATGAAGACCTTTTATTTCTGGCCGGAATAAGACACCTTATTTGTGCGTTTCTTTATTTTTGGGTGTGATTGATCCAAATGTATCAAATATAGCCTCTTCACTTTTGGACTAGTTTCATGCCCCTTTTAAGAAATTTTCACACTTGGTTTCTGACAAATAATTTACGTCTCCTCTGCGGAAATACATACGAGTTTTATGGCATTCGTTACACACACACACTGCTTGGGTCTTGGGGATCCTTCTAATATTTTAGCGGTAATATAACAGTTGAAATATAGTCTGTATATTTGCTGGAATGAGGAAATGCATTTAAGTTATCGAGGATGGTACATGGCCTTTGTTTGTTGACTTGTAACGAATGATAAAATGATAGCTAGCAGAGTAGTAGTAAATGAAGTTGCTTGCTGGCAGACAACTCATGCTTCGCTTAAATACTCGTTTCAAATTTATTTGTTACACCAACCAACACAAACCCTAGCTCCAAAGTTCAACCAGTCCAACGAATCATTGTTTTCCCCAACACACCCTTATTCAGCCATGAACCTTATTATATATATATATATATATATATATATATATATGATGCTGCATTTTTCGACTCGCAATAAGTATAGGCTCCGTGACCTATAGAACACTCAGAAAGACGATCAGAGGACCACCGGATTGGCTCCGGCGGTAGCCGCTCCGATGCTTAAGTAAGTAAAAGAAATTGAAAGACTGTATTGAAAGCCAAAAGAATGAGCATAAAAATAAAGCGTACCTTTAGGGTTTAATTTATAGGTCGTGGCCTTCCTAAGTTGATTAGGATTCGATGCCATGAATATAGGGATTTGATAATCGGAGATTGCAGTTACCTTGTGGAGCATTGAGTCGTAGATTGGAGATAATCATGGATAGTAGTTTCCGTGTTGAAGACTGTTTCCTTATTCCCTGCTTGGCAGTTGTTAAGGAAACCATAAAGTCGGAACCATATGAAATGTTGAATAATAAATATTGCCCAGAACATAAGGTCTGGAAGATATGTGCATGAGAATGCCTTGGAGGCTTCACCTGCACTGAATGACCGAGTTTATCGGCTCTGAATGATATATATATGAGAATGCCCTGAAGGCTTGTGGCTGCTCTGTATGATCGAGGTTATCAGCTCTGTATGATTGAGATTGTTTAACTCTGTAGGCACACGTGTCTCAAGGTGATTGGTGTGTCTGTTTGTGGTATATCAGCTACTCCCCCCCCCCCCCCCCGAGCGCTAGTTAGAAGCTAGGGCTTAACTAGGGTTATGGGTTTTGTGAAGAGTCATACGTTTCGTTTCTCCATTTCTCGAGACGTCGGTTTAATGAGTCATTTATTGCGCAGCCGATACTTGAGAATCTATCATTATTTTCAACCGTTGTGTCGGCTCGTCTTGAAAGGCTCATATCTCGAATGTGTATATAAAGAGAGGGAAAGGTCTTTCATACCTTTCTTCTGCACTTGCTTCTACAGTACCAGACCGCCATTTGACATATTTGAAGTTTGAAGGATATCCGGTGTTCATAGTCCTTTCTTGATCTCAGGTTCGATTTTAGTCCTCTTCTACATTCCTTCTCATTTGCTTCATTTTTTTTTCTTTTGTTCGCCATGTCTGGCCTTGAGTCACTTTCTGGTTCGGGCAGTCCTCCGGAGACCGTTCTTCAACTGCAGTTAGTGAATCTTCCTTCTATAGATGATGATGAAAATAGATTGGTAGAGCCCCACACTAGTCCGGGGGTTAGGATCGTTGATGCATTCGATGAGCCCCCAAATAGGGCTGGTGAGATCTCTAGTCGATCCGGTTACAGAGAGGAGGGTGAGAGTGTAATTACTGAAAGCATGTTGAAGGACTTATGGGCGAAGTTCAAACTTCCCACAAACGTTACTTTTAGGGTCCCAGACTCTCGGGATCACCCAAGCGATGTTAGAGAGGGGGAAATCTGTGCCTATCTGGCCTGGTTTGAAATGGGTCTTACACTCCCCCTTCCTGATATCATAAAACAATTCTTTTGTTGGTTTGACCTTTGCCCCGCAGACCTGAACCTTAACAGTTGGAGACATCTATTGAGCTTCATTGTGTTGGGGCATATGAATAATGTCAAGGTGTCTCTTGACCTGATCCGTAGCAATATGGATCTAAAACTTCAGAAGGCGGAAGGCCTTTATTATATGTCTTTTGATAGTGGGTTCAGACCCCTTACTTCTGTGCCCTCCTCTAACAAGACCTGAAAGAAGTAGTACTTTTTCATTAACGAAGGATAGGAATTCAAAGACTTTCAAGGTCAACCCTCAGCATTCCCTCGAACCACTGGGCCAAAGGGTGAGACCCAATTTTCCCATGGCTACTTTGATTTTGTTTTGTAGACCAATTGTCAAGCTGATTAGTCTCTGTATCTGTTTTGCAGTCAGGAGTGCGTGGAAGAGACCAGATTTCTCTCCTACAATTCAGAAGCAATATAAGAGGCTCTTAAAGCCCAGCAATCGAGACCATTCCTCCATTGTTAACCCTGATAGATTGATGGCTGCCAGGGGGAGCGTTGAGGAGATTGCTAATAATGTGATGGCTCGGTGGGAGACCGGGCCATCTTCGTCTGTGGCGGCGGGGGAGGCTTCCTCCCTAGTGGTCCCTCCCGTCCAAAAAAGGCGGAGGTTAGTTTTGTCCTCTCCTGAGCCTGCTGAGGGGGAGAGAGAGGATCCTGTCCCTATTTCGGTGGTCCTTCCAGCCCCGTCTCGACGAGCGGGCAAGGGGGCATCGTCCTCGGTGGCTCCTGATGCCGCTGATCAGGGGGCAAAGAAGATTTTGAGGGACTTTTGGGCCAAAGGCTCAGTTAAGCTCAAGCCCCAGAAGTTGGAGAAGCTTCTTGCTGATCTGACCGCTCTTCAGGTTAAGGTGAGTTCGTCGGGCCCTTATTTCTTTTTCCCTTTTCTCCAAGTGTTTTGGCTGGTATTGAACTGTTTACTTCGTACTTTTGCAGACCCTGCATACCCTTTTTGCTCTGGTGGAGGTTTCTCCCCTTGTAGAGGAGTTTGACCAACTCAGGGCCGAGCTGGACGATCTTAGGCTTCAGCTTGGTATTGCTCAGTCGGAGGCTCACAACTCCGCAGAGAAGCTGAAGGAGTCTCAGAACTCCTTGATTGTGATGGAGTCGGAGAGGAACCTTCCCGTTGAGCGGGCAAAGAGGTTGCAGGCGGAGATGAATGGCATGCGGTATCAATACCGTAAAAATCTCGACGAGGCCGTAGAGCAGCCCTTGGTGGATAATGAGGAGGAAATGAGGTCGGAGATGGAAGGAATGACCCATCGCTTGATTACGTTTGGGTTCAACAACTTCCGTTCCCGGTTGCTTGCCAAGTTTCCTGACTTTGATGTCTCCTCAATTGTGCCACCTGGATCTGAACCTTCAGAGGTTATCCAGAATGAAGTGGCTGATGTCCTCCCTGCCGATCCCACTGAAGCGGTCGTTCCAACTGAGATGGTTGATACTGCTACTGCCGATCCTTCTCCAGTCGTTGATCCTGTACCTGCTGATCAGGCTTAGGATGCATATTTTGTTATTTTTAACTTCCAATGTACTTGAGATCTACATTCGTTTAATGGAACAGTCTTTTGCTTGATGCTCTTGTTTTCTTCGGTTGTGCATGACTTCAGTTATATTGCTCTGTAGTGTTTTAACTCATAGTTGATTGTGGTAACTATTGCAAATAGCGTTGCTCTGGAGTTTAGTATATACCAGACCAGATTTTCTTCTGTAGGTAGTTGTATTTCAAGCTTCTTTACTTGCCATAGGTCAGCAATTGAAGACTTTTTTTGAAACATTTCAAAGCTGACTGTTCTGAATTCGGAGACTTGTAATAATAAGATCTTGTGATTGTAGTTTGGTTGATCAGAACTTCTGCCTCCAAATCTGGTAAGACAAGGGTCAAGGTACATCAAAGTTGATGGACCTTCGTTGTATACGTGGCTCGTCAGGTGTTAATGACCTGGAGAAACTGTCACGTCTACATATACGTGGAAAAGACTGAAAAGTCTATATATTGCGTGCGTGGCTCTGCCTTTTACTTCTCCCGAGAGGGCGGTTTAATGCCTCATTTATTGCACCACCGTCGTTTGGGATTTCGAAGCTAACTCTTCGCCTAACCGTTGCGACGATTCAACTGGGTGACTTTTGGGCTTCGAAGGCCTATAATGTGGAAGAGGAACATACGGTTGCGCTCAATCCTTTTGTTCCCAAACTGTTCCCTCGTAGGAGAGATTTTAGATGTTTTTCAAAAACTGCCGTTTATTCGGAGATGATTGATGATCTTCAGTCTGAGTTGGGAATGATTAAACTGTGGCTGTGAGTTAACCTTCCCTTTGATTCAGTCTCCAAGGAAGGATTTGAGGAGGCTAAGATCTTCTTGTCCATCTTAGCATCCGGTCGAGATTTCTCCGATGGGAGGTGGGCCCTCCTTGATTCAACCGAGGCTTGGAGCATCGGTGATGAAGACGAAGGTGGGATGCTTTCTTCCCTCTATATCTTGGCAGAGACCCTTGCTCAAATCGACCGGGGTGTGACAACTGCTTTGAGGGAGATGAATGTGGGCTGCCTCCTCCCCATTGTGACTTGGCAGAGACCCTTGCTTCAATCTGCTAGGGTGTCATGCCGATTACAAAGGTGGAGAATGAAAAGTCTCCTAAGGCCCAGAGCCCTCATCATCCGTTGGTACTGAGATCATTGATAGCGATGTTGAAATGTCCTGGGTACTCCTTGATGCAGATTGGGGTTCAGGGTTCCTTCCTTTCAAATGGAGCCGGCGGCGGCGGTAATGGAAGGTTGGATCCTGTGCCCTTATATCATCCGAGGCAGAAAGCCGTGATGCTGCAAATAGTAGTGATGTAGTAGCTTCTGTAGTAGCCTATGTAATGGTGTCTTTGTTGTAGCCTTTTGTGTACTTATTCTGTTTCCAGTATTCTTGTACTGATGTAAATTTTCTGAATCATTAATAAAATTGAGTTCTTTCTTTTCAGATCTGATGTTCTTTGTATTTGAATGTGCTCTTCTGGAGTTAAAACACCTTCTCATGCACTTCTGATATATGACTGTTCTAAGAATAGATCAAAGAAACTTTGTAGAAGGTTTGAATCAAAGTACTTCACACCTGCTCGGTACTATAATACTTGTTGCTTGTTGACAGATAAGCCAAATAATATAAATATCAGATCTGACGTGTTCTGATCTAGGAAACTTTAGTTTGTAGATGTTTGGAACTTCTGTCTTTGGATGGACTGGATCATAGAATCTGTGTATTAAAGATGGACTAGGCTGAAGAGACCTGTGCATTATAAATGGACCAAGTACGTAGACTTGTACATTATGGACCAGGCTCTGGAGGCCAGTGCATTTATAAGATAGACTAAGTGCTAAGACTTGTACATTATGGACCAGGCTCTAGAGGCCTGTGCATTTATAAGATGGACCAAGTGCTAAGACTTGTACATTATGGACCAGGCTCTAGAAGCCTGTGCATTATAAGATGGACCAAGTGCTAAGACTTGTACATTATGGACCAGGCTCTGGAGGCCTGTGCATTATAAGATGGACCAAGTACGAAGACTTGTACATTATGGACCAGGCTCTAGAGGCCTGTGCATTTATAAGATGGACCAAGTACGAAGACTTGTACATTATGGACCAGGCTCTGGAAGCCTGTGCATTATAAGATGGACCAAGTGCTAAGACTTGTACATTATGGACCAGGCTCTAGAGGCTTGTGCATTATAAGATGAACATTCCATGGAAGTAAAAGAAAGAAACATCTCTATTGATAATACTTCCGTAAATGTTCTACGTTCCATGGCCTAGGAATAGGCTTCCCAGTCATGTCTTATAGCCAGTAGGTGGTAGGTCTAACAACTTTCGTTACCTTGTAGGGGCCTTCCCAGTTTGGTGACAACTTTCCCATAGTGGGATCCTTGGTGTTTTGAAAGACCCTTCTTAAGACAAAATCTTTGACTTGAAAGCTGACTGTCTTGAGTCCCACCTTGGATTTGTTGACCATTATCTGTTGATAGGCTTCCATCCTGATACTGGCTTGATCCCTTCTCTCTTCAAGCAAATCCAAGTTTTTCATCAGCTGCTGATCATTGGATTCTTGCTCAAAGGCTTCAGTCCTCAAGGTCGGCATACCGATCTCAACCGGAATTACTGCTTCTGTACCATAAGCTAGTGAGAATGGAGTTTCAGAGGTGGGAGTTCTCCTAGTTGTTCTGTACGCCCAAAGAACTCCAGGGAGTTTCTCTGCCCATTTTCCTTTGGCCTGTTCCAACCTTTTCTTTAACCTGTCAAGGATTGTTCGGTTGGTGACCTCTGCTTGCCCATTTGCTTGTGGATGGCCTGGAGAGGCAAAATGTTGCCTAATGTTGAGATTTTCACATAATTTCTTGAAGCCTTTACTAGTGAACTGTGTCCCATTGTCAGAGATAATCACGCGTGGTATACCGAACCTGCAAATAATATTTTTCCAGGTGAAGTTCTCAACTTCCGTCTTTGTGATATGTGTTAGAGGTTCAGCTTCGGCCCATTTAGAGAAGTAGTCAATGGCCACCAAGAGATACTGCCTGTTCGGAGGTGCCTTTGGTAACGGACCCACGATGTCCATTCCCCACTGAGCAAAGGGCCAAGGACTAGGAATCGGGATGAGCTCGTGATGAGATTGATGTTGATATGGGACAAATCTTTGGCATTTGTCGCACTTCTGAACATACTCCTTAGCTTGCTTTAACATGCTAGGGCAGTAATAGCCCTGAGACAGAGCTCGGTGAGCTATAGTTCTACCCCCATTATGATTCCCGCAAATTCCCTCGTGTATTTCAGCTATGACATATTGTGATTCTTCTGGAGCTAAGCATTTTAACAGAGGTTGAGAATACGACCTTCTGTAAAGCTTTTTGTTCAGGATCAGGTACCGAGCCGCTCTGATTCGGATTCTCCTGGCTTTGTTTTTGTCTTCTGGGAGGAGCCCGAACTCTAGGTACTAGAGGATTGGAGTCATCCAGTTCTGGGGCTGTTCATCAATTTGAGCAATTTGGGCTTCCTCAATGCTAGATCCTGGCTGATAGGAGATTTTTATTGTGGAGTTTGCTTCAGACTTTAGGCGGGACGCCATGTTAGCCAAAGCATCTGCTCTACAGTTCTGGCTTCTTTCGATTTTCTGGATAGTGAATGTCTGGAAGGAATGGTTTAAGTGGTTCACCAATTCAGAATATCGGAGCATCCTATCATCTTTGATGGCGAACTCTCCCAGGACCTGGCTTACCACCAGTTGGGAGTCTGAGAAGACTTTGAGTTCTGAGCCTCGCATTCCAAGGCCAATTTGATGCCTAAGATTAGGGCTTCATATTCCGCTTCATTGTTAGAAGCTTTGAACCCCAAGCTGACTACTTTTTTTTTATGTCAATCCATCAGGGGACTGTAATACTAGGCCTACCCCTGAACCTTGATCGGTTGACGATCCATCGATGTAGAGCAGCCAGGTTCCTGAGGTTTTGTTGAGTTGTGCCTTGTCTTAGAGTGCCGGGGTGAACTCGGCAACAAAATCAGCCAAAGCCTGCCCTTTGATGGAGTTTCGAGGTACATACGATACGTCGAATACCCCTAGCTCCACAGACCATTTCACTAATCTTCCCGATACCTCAGGTTTCCTCAATATTGACTTCAGAGGATAGGCAGTTAGGATTTCAATTGGATGGGCTTGGAAATAAGGTCGGAGCTTTCGAGCTGATATGACCAAGGCGAAGGCTAGCTTTTCTATTTCTGGATATCTCTTTTCTGTGTCAAGTAGTGCCCTACTGACGTAGAATATGGGCCTCTGTACCCTTCTGTCTTGTCTGACTAATGCGGAGCTGACCGCGTTTTCAGAAACTGCGAGGTATAAAAGTAGCTTTTCTCCTTGTACTGGTTTTGACAGAAGTTCTGGAGAGACCAGATACTCCTTTAGTTCTTGAAAAGCTTTCTCGCATTCTTCTGTCCACTGCAAAGCTTTATTACTTTTCAGAGCTTTGAAGAAAGGTAGGCAACGGTCAGTGGATTTGGAGATGAATCTGCTTAGCGCCGCAACTCTGCCATTTAGCACCTGAATGTCTTTTCTGTTTTTTGGAGACTTTAACCCAATCAGAGCTTGGATTTGAGTGGGGTCTGCTTCGATACCCCTCTAAGAGACAATGTACCCCAAGAATTTTCCCTTCGTCACCCCGAAGGTACATTTCGAGGGGTTGAGCTTCATTTTGTGCTGTCTTAGGATATCGAAGGTCTGGGCTAAGTGCTGGAGGTGACTACCTTTCTACAGACTTTTGACTAGCATGACGTCGATGTATACCTCCATGGTACTGCCGAGCAGTGGGCTGAACATCTTGTTCACCAACCGTTGGTAAGTGGCTCCAGCATTCTTTAGACCGAAGGGCATTACTCTATAGCAGTAGAGACCTCGTTCGGTTATGAAGGCTGTCTTCTCTTGGTCTAGAGGGTACATCTGAATCTGGTTGTATCCAGAGTAGGCATCCATGAAGCTCATGAGCTCGTGTCCTGCAGTGGCGTCAACCAACTAATCTATTCTTGGCAGTGGAAAGCTGTCTTTGGGGCATGCCTTGTTGAGGTCTGTATAATCAACGCAGACCCTCCACTTGCCATTTTTCTTTTTGACCAGAACGGTGTTGGCTAGCCACTCGGGATAGAACACTTCTCGTATCATCCTAGCTTCCAACAGCCTCTGGACTTCTTCATTTATAATCCGATGCCGTTCAGGAGCAATCGGTCTTCTCTTCTGTCTAATTGGTGGGTGATCCGGATCCACCATCAACTTGTGAGTTATAAGATTGGGATCTATTCCCTCCATGTCTTTGGTCTCCCAAGTAAAGATAAAGAGGTTGTCTTTCAAGAACCTGACTTTCTTTTCCTGCTCGGTGCGTGTTAGGTCTGGGCCTATGTATAAATAACGCCCCTCTGATTCTGAACTGACCAACACTTTGATGGGCTCGCCAATGGGCTTGGCTCGGCTGTCTCGTCCCCTTGGGCTCAGGGGTTCTTCAATGCTGGATGGGCAATCTTCCACCTCGAAAGTGTGAGTCAGAACCGGATCTGCACAGTCCCGAGTGTAATGTAATTGCTATTTGGTGGCCTTCTTCTTGAGTGCAATAGCATGACACTCCCGGGAGGTTGGCTGACACCCTTTGACAGAGTGAACGCTCTGGTTGTGGACATACTTAAGACACTGATGGAGGGTCGAGGTGACCGCCCCTATCTGATGCAACCAAGGTCTCCCGATTATGGCGTTGTAGGGAGATTTCATTTCCAGCACCATGTACTCTGAGATGGTGGTCTTCTGCCCTTCATCGTCTCCTACAGTGGTAGGAAGATCGATTTTTCCCAATGAGGTGCTGAGATTGCCATCAAAAGCTGCCATTACGGCAGTAGTAGGCTTGATGTCGTCGTGGTCTATTCCCATCTGTTTGAATGGTTCATGGAATAGTATGTTGACGGAACTGCCAGTATCGACCAAGACTCTCCTGATCTCGAAGTTGGCGATTTTGAGAGTGATGACGAGGGCATCACTGTGAGGGCAGTGTACCCCCGCTAGGTCTTGTTCGGTGAACTGGATCTCCGGTGCTGGCTTGAGCCTCTTTTCAACGTTGGAGATCTGTAATATATTCGGGGCAGCTCTGGCCTCCCGAGCGTATCTCTTTCTTGCCCTGTTGGACATTCCTGTAATAGGGGAGTCAGCATGGAGGACGTAGATGACATGATTGTTCTGCTTCTGAGGCTCGTTTCATCCTTCCCTCTGCTCCTGCCTCTGCTCGGGCCTCTGGTCCGGCTGTTGTTGAGGCTTGTCTTTTTGGGGGTTCTGCCTTCCATCCTACTTGACGAACTCTCGAAGGCGCCCCCTCTTTATAAGCTGTTCTATCTCATACCGGAGAGTCCTGCATGAGTTAGTTGTATGTCCATGATCTTTATGGAAATTACAATACTTACTTTGGTCCCGAAGACTAGGATCTCCTTTGATTGATTCCGGCCACTTCAGGTTTTCCCGATCTCGAATCTGCCGGAGTACCTGGTTCGGTGTAGTGGTCAAAGAAGTAAAGTTAGTGAACTCCCTTGGTCCGGAATTGTATACAGCTCTGGGTGCTGTTCTCTTTTCTGGGCTCCTGGCCCTCTTTTTACTGGAGTCTCTTCTGTGGTCCTCCCTCTTCGGATTGTCCCTCTGGGTCTGATTTTTGCCTTTCTGAGACTTGCGGTTGGCTTCTTCCAAGTTGATATACTTTCTGGCCCGATCCATTAACGCTGCCATGTCGGCTGGAGGGCTCTTTGTTAAGGAGTCTCTGAAGCCACCGTGGGCAAGTCCAGCAGTTAAGGCAGCTACAAGGAATTTTGGGCTGCAGTCAGTGATCTCCGTGAGTTCGGCATTAAAGCGCGCAATGTATGTTATGACATGGATTTTTTTTTTTAATTTTATTTTCTTTGTCAATATTATTATTATTATTATTATTATTATTATTATTATGATGGATGTATGTATATATGTATATATATACATATAATTTAAATTATTTATTGTGTATATGTGTATACATGTGAGTGTGTATTAAATGTGTAAATATATATGTATATATATATATGTATGTGTGTATAAAACAGTGTGTGTGTGTGTGTGTGCCGTGTGGGTGCATGTGTTGAGTGTAATACACTCAAAGAGGAGTGGTGTAGCAGGTAGTGGTTGGTGGAGTGTAGAAGGAGAATTCAGAGCATGAGAGGGGCAGTTCTGATGCAATAAGGCTAGTCTTGGAGAGAGAGAGAGAGAGAGAGAGAGAGAGAGAGAGAGAGGGAAATATATGTGCATCCGTGTGTGTGTATGTGAGGTGTTTGTTTAGAGAAGAAATCAGAAAAGAAAGGAAGAGGACTGAGGCCGAAGGAGACACTGAAGCTCAGTGGCTTGAAACAGAAGGTGGGAATCAAAGAGGAGAAAAAGAGAATCAGAAAACTAAGGTAAGTGGGTTATGTACTGCTTTTAAATTTAGATGCATGCTAGTTGCTTTAAGTAGTGGGACTGTTTAAGCATGAAAAGTAGAAAATATTGCAAAAAGAATGAGGTAATTTGGTGAAGAAACCAAGTAGAAAAATGGAATTACAGATGGTTGTAATAATTTGGATTTTTAAGATTTTATGTATGAGATTTAGTTTAAAATGGGTAGGATTAATCTTGTAAACTGCAGGAAGTAAAGTTGAAAAGAAGGAAATAAAATCAGCAAGAAAATAGGCTCAAAACCTTAAAGAAACAGGTCGCCGGAACCTGGGTTTGGGTGGCCGGAGTAGAGGTGGTTGGCCATTTTATGGGGATATGATGGTTGAAAATGAAAATGGGGGTTACGGGTAAAATCTATGGAAAATTTGGGAGAAAACCGTGTTTTTAGAACTTGAAAAGTCCACCGAAAAATGGTCGCCGGCGCCGGAGAAGGCGCCGGAACCCTACTGGCCCATCGCCGGAAGATCGGGGACGAAGGGGGGGCTGATCCGGGCTTGGGTCGGGTCGGTTCGGGTCGGGTTGGGCTTGGGCTGACCCGCCCCTGCCACGTGTCGCTCACTGGTTTTAAATTAAAAAACCAAATTGGGGCGTTTGGTTACGGATATAAGAAATTAAAAATTTTAAATTAAAATAGGAACAGGGATATCCTATCCCTGTTCTGGATAAGCCCCTGTTTGGTTAACCTGATTAGGGATAGTAAATTAAACTAATTTCAATTTGAACCTTGAACCTTTTGGAAATTGAACCTTGACCCTGAACCTTTTGGAAATTGAACCTTAACCCTGAACTTTCAGAAATTACATTTTTACCCCTGAACTTTGGAGAAATTACAGTTAGGCCCACCAGAATAAAATATTAATAAAATATTAATTAAATTAAATTAATTAATTAATTAATAAATTAATTTAATTAATTAAATATTCTAAAATATCCCGGAGCCCAAATGGGACAAGTCATTAGTGTATTTTGACTATCTCGGCCATTCTGAGACCAATGGTGAGGTCCGTTTTATGAGACGGGGTCTCAAAAAATAAAAGACACGTAGCAACACATAAAATTACCAAAATACCCCTGAATTGAAGTGCAGTCAAATGAACTCCGAATTAGGTAAACAAATAGTGAAACTTTATTATCTCGAGCATTCCGGACTCAACCGTAGAGTCCAATTTGTGAAAAGAGGTCACGAAATGTAAGGACCCGTGTGAAGTGCAAAATGACTGTTTTGCCCTTTTTTAACCCAGGTGCCCGAATTGAATTCTACGAAAGCCTAAACTTAGTTTCTTCGACATCCCGGACTCAATGGTGGAGTCTAAATTAGTAAAATAGAAACTTATGAATTAAAGACATAAAATTTGATGAATAGAATAAATCCAAATGACAATGAACTGAATTACCTGTTATGCTTATAGAAACGCGAAAGGGCAAGGAGAAGGTGCTCTGACCTTCAGTGTTTTCACAGTGATCCTACCATACCTCGAGTGCACTTCTTGAGTTGAGACCGATTTACAGGTACGATATATTGTGCTAAGTAAGAAATAGAACTAAGATTAGGAATACTTGATTTGCTGCCTTGATTGTTCACTTGTTGCTTGAATGTTTAAATGCTTATGTGTTCCATGCTATCTTGCTAATGTGGATGATGGTTATGTGTATACTGCATGTGTTAGTGTAGTGTGTGAATTATATGCTTTGAGAACTGTTGACATTATGAAACATGTACTTGAAAGCATGCTTTGTGTATGAATGGGATGCATCATTGAGATTACATTATGACATGGTGAAACCAGAGCATATTGGCATAGTGTGATTCCTTGGACATGGCGTGAGTTAAGCACTTGGTGCTTTGCATTATGAGGGTGCAGATCCTGTGGTGAAAAACCCAAAATCGGCCATTAGGTACTTGCAAGCCTGACGGATTCCGGACCGTGAAGCGAGACATAAGTGGCGGTACTCATGCCAGCGGAGAATGACCGTATCATGAGACATGGGTGGCATAGAGTTGCATGGGTGTGTCACGCATACTACTCATATACTGTATACTGTTTATATACTGCCATCATGATATCGAATGCCATATAGAAATAACTGTACACTTGCATATGCCACGACCTTAATTTTGTTTCTTGCATTAGCATTATATTGTACCAGCATGTTGAGCTGACCCCTTTAGTGGGGCAAACATTTCAGATGATGTCCTAGCTGTACGAGACATAGAGACGGTCTGATTGAGGATTGTGTTGGGTCCAAGGGGCTCTTTTGATATTGTGTAAGGGCATAAGCCCGAGACTGTATTTTATTTTGTATGTTGTGAACCAATGGACCAGGCCCTATGTATGTATCAGAACAGTGTACGGAATGTATGAGAATGTCCTTAATTATCTTTTATTCCTTTATTATTTTATTTCTTTTTGTCTCGTTACTCACGCCTCGGGTTCGCTGGAATTTGGGGCGTGACAATGTAGGCTCTGAGGGATTCCTCCTTAGTCTGCTTGACATTTAACAGGAATTCTAGTCCCCTTCTAAGCCTCTTGTTGGTCATAAACCTATCCAAGAACTGTCTACCAAGCTCGTAGAAACTGGTAATCGAGTTCGGAGGGAGGTTGTGGAACCACTTCAGAGCAGTTCCTTTCAAGCTGGTGATGAAGGTTCGGCACATGAAAGCATCAGAGGCACCGTGAAGGGCCATCGTATGCTGATAGTGCGAGAGATGATCTCCTGGATCTCCAGACCCATCATACAGGGTGAACTTGGGCACCATGAACTTTCTGGGCCTTTCTTCTGACATGATGGTGTGAGTGAATGGGGTGGCCAGTCTTCCGAACCGCCTGGCCAACTCGTCTTGCTCTAGGGGGTTCTGGGCACCTCTCAGAGCATTTGTTCGGTCCATAGACTCAGCGATTTCTTCTACCCTCCGTGGGTCTCTGAACCTGATATCTTGTGAACCCTGCCTGACAGCCTCGGCTTTAGGGTAGTCGTGTTGATTATGTCCCTCGGATGGAGGAGGGTTCCGAACTGGAGGGATTTGTGCTGCATGGGGATAAGGCTCATGTGGTGCCGGATGTGCTTCCGAAACCCTTGGAGCTGGGGCTCGGGTAGTGCTCCGGTAATGGACGTCAGGAATGAAGGCGGATGTTCCCCAGCCAAGGACTGTTGATGGCTGTGGATCTCTGCCAACGTGAGCAACGCCCAGGGGATGCCTAGGCTAGTTAGTTGGAGCCTGATTATGGGGTTCCTCATTCTCAGTGGTAAGAGGAGGTTGTGTTCCTACAGCGAAGTTGACCGACGGGTTAGGAGAACCCGTTGCTTGATTTTGTGTGAGCGTTGCCAACGTTTTAATGATGGCGAGCAATTGTTCTTGCACCAGTTCATTGTGTCGTTTGATCGATTCAATCTCTTGTCGCATAGGAGCAACCGTTGGCCCCCTTGCTCGTGGAGCAGGCGGCCGACGTTGAGAGCTTTACGGATTCTGAGTATTCTGTCGCGGTCGGAGATTTGGTGCCATGGTTTTCCGGTGAAGGAAAAGATAAGTTTGTGAGTAGAGCACTTAGAGATTAGTTGTTCCCACAGACGGCACCAAACTGATGCTGCACTTTTCGACTCGCAATAAGTATAGGCTCCGTGACCTGTAGAACACTCAGAAAGACGATCAGAGGACCACCGGATTGGCTCCGGTGGTAGCCGCTCCGATGCTTAAGTAAGTAAAAGAAATTGAAAGACTGTATTGAAAGCCAAAAGAATGAGCATAAAAATAAAGCGTACCTTTAGGGTTTAATTTATAGGTCGTGGCCTTCCTAAGTTGATTAGGATTCGATGCCATGAATATAGGAATTTGATCATCGGAGATTGTAGTTACCTTATGGAGCATTGAGTCGTAGATTGGAGATAATCATGGATAGTAGTTTCCGTGTTGAAGACTGTTTCCTTATTCCCTGCTTGGCAGTTGTTAAGGAAACCATAAGGTCGGAACCATATGAAATGTTGAATAAATATTTCCCAGAACATAAGGTGTGGAAGATATGTGCATGAGAATGCCTTGAAGGCTTCGCTTACACTGAATGACTGAGTTTATCGGCTCTAAATGATATATATATATATATATATATATATGAGAATGCCCTGAAGGTTGTGAATGCTCTGTATGACCGAGTTCGTCGGCTCTGTATGAATGATAGATATATACGAGAATGCCCTGAAGGCTTGTGGCTGCTCTGTATGATCGAGGTTATCAGCTCTATATGATCGAGATTGTTTAACTCTGTAGGCACACGTGTCTCAAGGTGATTGGTGTGTCTGTTTGTGGTATATCAATATATATATATAGGGTGTGGTGTGTGGGGGGTTAACCTTTCGAACAGTTGCTGAATCCATGGGTAAGCAAAAAAAACAACCTAACAAACTAAAACATCTTAGTAGTAAGAGGAAAAGAAAGCAAAAGTGATTCCCTAATAGCAGCTTCAACCGTGAAAACAGGGCTTTAAGATAACAATACAAGCATTTTACAAGCTCCCACTAGACTGTATAAAAAGGATCAATCTTTATAGTTGCAACAATCTGACTAAATTCTTATTTTCTCATCCAAAGTAAGTTCTTTTGAACATCCACGAGTTTTTTAAACTAATTTGAAACAAGGAACTAATATAAATCTGCAAAAATACAGCTAAAAATTTTATTTCAGTTTTCGGTACTCCCCTCGAGACAATGCGGGAAAGCAGATATCAGACAAATGTTCAAAAAAGGGAACGCATTTGAACCTTGGCCACAAAAACAAGGATAATAATTAAATAGCCATCTTAGAATGAAAATTCCTCGGGCAGTTCTTGAAATTTGCTTGATAAAAAGCTCTTGTACTTTCCTTGGAGTTCTCCACCTACAATAATGTTTATACAGTAATCCAATAAGTAATCTTTTTCACCAACTAGAAAGGGGAAAGGGAGAAACAAATGAAACTACCTTTAGGTTCAAATGGTGGAATTTTCTTAGATAGTGTTGATTCCACCAACTTAACAAGATCCTTGCCTAGGAAATCAGGAAAGATTAAAAGAAAATTGTTAGCTCTTGTAAAGCAGATCTGTAAAGCAATAGTAATGTTGGATTGTCCTCAGCTACAATCCCACATCGCCCATGCATAGCCCACCTGTACAATATATAAGGGCCCTCTCTACCTCTCCTTAACGCCTGGATTTTAAGGATGAGCTAATTGGGAGTTGGACCTCCAAATTTCAATATGGTATCAGAGCCAGGTTGGGCTTCTACCTCAGCCTATCCCAATAGCCAGTTCTGTTGGACGTTGCCGCAACCAGTCTTGTAAGCCGCTGAGGTCAAGGGGATGTGTTGGATTGTCCTCAGCTACGATCCCACATCGCCCATGCACAGCCCACCTGCACAATATATAAGGGCCCTCTCTACCTCTTCTTAATGCCTGGGTTTTAAGGATGAGCTAATTGGAAGTTGGGCCTCCAAATTTCAATAAGTAAGATGCAACTTGGTTTCAGCTCCCCAATACAAGAAGAATATATATAGTGTTTATGATGATGAAGATTAGTACTTTTTTTAACCTTAAACTGCTTTTTTGTGTGTGTCTGCTTCTTCTTTTTTGTCCTAAATGCAATTCTTCAAGATTATCCAGCATATCATGAGTCTCGACAGTGACCCTTTCTTTTATGTTAAGAGGGTAAAGTGGGTATCAAAATCACGTGCATCTCTAAATTCTCCTATATTTTTTCTTCTTAGAAAGATTGTTGTCCCCCTGTTCATTTTTTCTATTTCTTTTTAAAAAATTCTCCAACCAATATTCCATTTAATTTTGTTACAAATCATTTTCTTTTATTTCTTAGACCGTCCTAGTAATTTATTTCCATTATTGAATAATTACAAGTTATATAACAGTTAATGTGATATTCTATCCTATATCATAATAATTAGATAAACTACAGCACTAGTATAATGAACGGACGGAAAAAATACCAGAAGAATTCCCAAGCCGCAAAAGTCTGTCGTCCTTTGATGCATCTGGATTTGGAGCCTGATCGACTTTCTCTTTTAGCTTTATTATAAGTTTCCTTACCCGGGTAAACAGTTGTCTTCTACTAGCAACGAAATCCTCCACACTTCTTCCATCATTCAAGTAGACCGAAACCAGCCCTTCCTTTGCAGTGCTCAACGAGTACAACCTCGGAAATTATGGTTGCTGTCCCAAAGGAAAGAAAATGTTAAATTTGTACATTTACATTACACAATAGAGCTCAAGGCTAGAGTTAAAGTTTAGGGTTCATAATGAGACATGATGTTTATTATGAAATCTTTTCGCGTTTAAGCAGCGTCATTATAAAATTTGTTACTCGCAGGACTATGTCACGCTTGTGGATGGCCTGCTCAACACTTTGAAAGATGTTGGATTACTTGTTCGTAGTCAAGTTACTGGAAATTAGCTAGGCGACAGCAAAAATGTGTCGATTATTTTTAAGAAACTCTGGCAAATAAATTACGATGAACAGTAACAAATTCATTTTTTTGGACTACAAGAACGATTAGTGCAACAGCATGTGAAACAAGTGAAGGAAAATCTTGAAGAGTGATTATTTCAAGACACGTGAAAAGCCATTTCATTTAGTGGTGTTGTTCTCTTCATAATCACATTAATTTAAGCTGCTATTGATGTGTTTTCTTTCGTTTTGGAGACGCTGCCATTATCTCATAATTGAGAGATGGAAAGCTATGTTTGTAATGTCATATTAATTAAATTATTTGCTTTTGTTGCCATAGTAGATACCGTTTGATAACATTTTTTAGTACTATCTTTTATTTTTTGCTTAAATATGCAAAAAAATAAAAAAATAAAATAAAAAGTTAAAAGTAGTATTTGATGTATTTTACTTTTGAGAGATGATTATCAAATGAACTTTTGTTTTCTATTTTTTTAACAAAAAAAAAAAAAAAAAACAAATTTGAAAGAAACTCTTTTTAATTTATTTATTGACAGTACATACTTCTAATTTTTTTTTTTAAATAAATGTTACCTTAATTAATGCATTTCCTTTTTTTTTTTTTTTCTTTCATCCAGTCGTTGAATTGTAAACTTCAATATTTGGCACATAGTGGCTAAATGCGTCGCTAAAGATGTCGCAAATAGTGGTATCGCTAATAGTATTAGCGACATACAAATCCCTTTGCGTCGCTAAAGGTAACTATTAGTGACGCTCAAAGTGCGTTGCTAATAATTGGTCTGGTGCGTCGCAAATACTATACACGAACACAACGTGCGTCGCTAAAAGCTACTATTAGCGATGCTCGGTGTGCGTCGCTAATGGTATCTTTTAGCGACGCATGTTGTGTGCGTCGCAAATGGTATTTAATCCGACCTTTAGCAACGCTTGTTGTGCGTCGCTAATAGTTTGTAACCAATCTTTAGCAACGAATTTGAAGCGTTGCTATAAATTGATTTCTTAGTTTTTTAGCGACGCATTTTGTGCGTCGCTAAAAGTTTAAATTTTTTTTTCCTACATGATTTGTTTTATTTGTTGTTTTATTCATGTTTAAACCTATATCAATCATCCTGATATACAGTAAAATCCAAACATTCTAAAATGAATATATATTGAAAAAAAATACATTTATATATATATATATTATACTAATTAATTAATTAAATTTGTAAAAGTACAATTTAAGAATAAATACAAAAATAAAAAATTGTCTTAAAAAATGTAATTACAAATGTCGATGAAAAAAAAAAACAGATAAAAATAGTCAGTCCCGGTGCAAGACCTAAAGACCCCGGTGCAATAATCCTGATCAATATGAAATAAAGATCAAATGATATATATTAGAACACTTATTAAATATATATGAAAGTGAATATATTATTTTTTTTTCATGCATAAATAGAAAGAACGGCATAAATAGTAAGACTGATTGCCCTAAGTTTTTGGTAGTCTAATTTGTCATTTGTGAGGTGTGTGATGGGGTATCGACATAGTTAGGTGGATATCCGGTATTTTGGTCTATGAAAACCCCAAAACCCGCCTTTCGGAGCAAAAACTTGCATAAGTTTCAAACCATTGATCCGAATCGAGTGCCGTAAGTTCGTGCAAGTCTATTTTATCATTTGTGACGTGTGTGATGGGGTTTCGGGGTTGGTAGGCTGATATTTGGCATCTTGGTTTGTCAAAACTTGAAAATGGGCCTTTTCAAAGCAGAAACTTGCATAAGTTACAAACCGGTAATCCGAACCGAGTGCCGTAAGTTCGTGGGAGTCTATTTTATCATTTGTGAGGTGTGTGATGGGGTTTTGGGGTCAGTAGGCCGATATCCGGCATTTTGGTCCGTCAAAACCCCAAAATGGTCTTTTTTGGAGTAGAAACTTGCAAAAGTTTCAAATCGGTGATCCGAATCGAGTGCTATAAGTTTGTGCAAGTATCTTTTATCATTTGTGAGGTGTGTGATGGGGTTTCGGGATTGGTAGGCCGATATTCGGTGTTTTGGCTTGTCAAAACCCGAAAATGGGCCTTTTTAGAGCAGAAACTTGCATAAGTTTCAAACCGGTGATCCGAACTGAGTTTCGTAAGTTCGTGAAAGTCTATTTTATCATTTTTTAGGTGTGTGATAGGGTTTCGGGGTAGTTAGGCCGATATCCAGTATCTTCATCCCTCAAAACCCGAAAATGGGCATTTTTAGAGCAGAAACTTGCATAAGTTTCAAACCGGTGATCCGAACCGAGTGCCGTAAGTTCATGCAATAAATTTTATCATTTGTGAGGTGTGTCATGGGTTTCAGGGTTGGTAGGCCGATATTCACTACTTTGGTCCGTCAAAACCCCAAAATGGGTCTTTTTGGAGTAGAAACTTGCATAAGTTTCAAATCGGTGATTCGAATCGAGTGCCGTAAGTTCATGCAAGTATATTTTATCATTTGGGAGGTGTGTGATGGGGTTTCGGGGTCGGTAGGCCGATATTTGTTATTTTGGTCTGTCAAAACCCAAAAATGGGCCTTTTTGGAACAGAAACTTACATAAGTTTCAAACCGGTGATCCGAACCGAGTGCCGTAATTTCGTGCAAGTCTATTTTATCATTTGTGAGGTGTGTGATGGGATTTCGGGGTCAGTAGGCCGATATCCGGCATTTTGGTCCTTCAAAACCCCAAAATGGGCCTTTTTGGAGTAGAAAGTTGCAAAAGTTTTAAATCGAGCATCCAAACCGAGTGGCGTAAGTTCGTGCAAATCTATTTTATTATTTGGGAGGTGTGTAATGGGGTTTCATGGTAGTTAGGCCGATATCCGTTGTTTTAGTTTGTCAAAACCCGAAAATGGGCCTTTTTGGACCATAAACTTGCAAAAGTTTTTAACGATCATTCGAACTGATGAAATTAAATAAGTTCGTGCAAATATATGTATATATATATATTTTTTTTACGTAACATTTTCTAAAAGTAATAAATCCGCCAAAGTATATAATTTTAAAAACTTACCAAGGTTGAACAGAGCCACCTTGTTGGCTGAGCATCGTCTGTATAAGAGCCTCTAGTTGGGAGTATCGCTCCTCGAGCGCCGTCACTTTCTGCCACAGCTCTATATTCTTTCGTTGAACTACCTCAGTGGCTGCGTGTGCCTTAGCATCACTCTTGATGGTAGAGGACGATGCCGTTGGCGCCATCCCAGTCCCTAAGCCACGCACATAGCCACGCTTCTTGCCAAGAACAGTTTCCAATATCTAGTCATCGGAAGGCGGATCCTGATCCTCAACTGTCGGCTGAGCACGCAGCTGGACCATCTCCTCCTATAAAAACATAAATATATGTTACAACTTTTATAACTTTAGATTGATATTAAATTAATAATATTGTGGCAAGTTACATAAAAACTTACATAAAACTGCCGTGCTTTAGGCCCAGTCCAACCCTTCTCAAGGTTGTAGTGAGTCCTGTGCCACAAATCAATGGGGCTAGATGGTGCACCGGTCTCTTGGTCTCGCTAGAGCAAATAAATAGCAGCTTGTGAAGATTGATTTCATGAATAGATTACACAATAAGAACTTCATACATTTATTAACTTACCATATCATGCCTATACTGTACAAAAGAACGTGATCCACGACAGTGGGTCACCTTTTGCTTGCTTCTGCTCTCTCTATTTTTCCTGCTCAGTTCCTACACTTAGCCAAAACAAAGAAGTCTGACACCGATCCTATCCACATGAGGCTCAAAAATTTTAGAAGGTAGAGCCTTAGTGAAAGGATCTGCAAGATTTTTTGCAGATCCAACCTTGGTGACAATAATGTCTCCATGCTGAACAATCTCTCTGATGAGGTGATACTTGTGCTTTATATGCTTTCCACCCTTGTGGTTTCTTGGCTTCTTAGATTGAGCTACAGCTCCACTATTGTCATAATAAAGGACCATAGGCAACTGAGACTGTGGTACCACTCCTAGTTCCGAAAGGAACTTTTTGAGCCAAACTGCTTCCTTAGTTGCTTCAGAGGCAGCTACATATTCCGCTTCAGTGGTTAAGTCAGCAATACACTATTGCTTGACACTCTTCTAACTGATAGCTCCACCACCAAAAGTAAACACATATCCTGAGGTTGACTTTCTAAAGTCCTAATCTGACATAAAGTCAGAGTCTATGTAGCCAACTGGAACTAGATCACCACCCCCGTATCTCAACATATAATCTCTAGTCCTTTTCAAGTACTTGAGTATATATTTCACAGTAGTCCAATGATTTGGTCCTGGATTATATTGATATCTGCTGACCATGCCCACTGCAAAACAAATATCTAGTCTAGTGCAAAGCATAACATACATAAGGCTTCCTACTGCTGAAGAATAAGGAACCGACTTCATGCGTTTCACTTCCTCAAGTGTCTTAGGACACTGATTCTTGGATAGAGGTACTCCATGCCTAAAAAGCAATAAGCCTTTCTTGGAGTTATGCATTGCAAACTTGACAAGAATTTTGTCTATATATGCGGCTTGAGATAAGCTTAACATCCTGTTCTTCCGATCTCGCAAAAGCTTAATCCCGAGGATGTAACTGGCTTCTTCCAAGTCCTTCATATCAAACTAATTCGCTAGCCAAACCTTTATCGTAGACAACACCCCTACATCATTCCCAATGAGTAGTATATCATCCACATACAGAACTAGGAACACCACCACGCTTCCTTCACTTTCTTATACACACAAGGTTCATCCTGGTTTTGATAAAAACCAAATAACTTGATCGCCTGATCGAATCTGATGTTCCAACTTCAAGAAGCTTGCTTAAGTCCATAAATGGACTTATGCAGATTGCATACCATATGCTCTTGACTTTTAGCTATGAAACCATCTAGATATCTTCCTCAAGATAGTCATTCAAGAATGTTGTCTTGATATCCTTTTTCCAAATCTCATAATCAAAATGAGCTGCAATGGATAAAAGAATCCGAACAGACTTAAGCATAGCAACTGGTGCAAAAGTTTCCTCATAATCGATACCCTTTTTTGGAGTAAACCCTTTCGCCACCAGTCTAGCTTTAAAAGTCTCAACTGATCCATCGGGTCCTCTCTTTCTCTTGTAAATCCACTTACAGCCAATTTGTTTAATATTGGCAGGTGGTTCCACAAGTTCCCAGACCTAATTAGAATACATAGATTTCATCTCAACTTTCATAGAATTTTGCCAAAGTCTCGAATCTTTATCAAATATTAACTCATCGTAGCTACTGGGATCTAAAACATGTTTATCTGAGATAGACTCTCCTAGGAACATATACCTATCAGGTGGCCTGACAGTCCTCCCACTACGACGTGGCTCCAGTGTAATAGAAGATGTTGGAATAGAGGCATCTAGTCCGTGATTATCATTTTCCTAAGGAATAGAAAGAGCATTTGATGTTTTTTCAAAGGTGATCTTACTCTTAGGCTTTTAACCTATAATATAATCATCCTCCAGAAAGACAACATTCGTGCTAATGAATATGTTCTACTCACTGGGATTATAAAAGAGCCAGCCTTTTGTCCCCTTAGGATATCCAATGAAATAGCTCAATTCTAATCTTGGTTCCAACTTGCTAGTCATTCCTTTCAGCACATAAGCTAAACACCCTCAGATCTGGTAGTGGTTTAGACTTGGTTTGCACCCAGTCCAAAACTCTACTAGAGTTTTGAGAGCAGACCTAGTAAGAATTGAGTTCAGAATATATACCACTGTCTCCAACGCATACCCCCAAAAGAATATAGGCAAATCAGAATAACTCATCATTGACCTTACTATATCTAAAAGTGTCCTATTTCTCCTCTCTGTTACACCGTTCTGCTAAGGCATGCCAGGTGCAGACAACTGGGATAAAATTTCATTATCCAACAAATGCTGACTAAAGTCACTAGAGAGATATTCCCCACCTCGATCAGATCGAAATGATTTTGTGCTCCTATCTAATTGTTTTTCCACTTATGCCCGAAACTCTTTGAACTTTTCAAAGGCTTCTGGCTTGTGGTACAATAGATAGACATAACCATATCTAGATTAATCATCATGAAAAGTGATGAAATACTCATAGCCCCCTCTAGCCCTAATATTTAAGGGTCCAAACACATTAGTATGGATTAACTCCAATACTTCTTTGACCTTGTTTCCCTTTGAAACAAAGGGTCTTCTAGTCATCTTTCCCTCCAACCAAGATATACAGACTGGCAGTGGTTCAACAACCAAGGAAGACAAAGTACCCTCATTTACTAGCCTATTAATCCAGATTAATATGACCTAGCCTCAAGTGCCAAAGATAAGTTGAATTAGTAGAAGAAACTTTTCTTTTAAGTGATAAAGTTTGTAATGGTTCATTCTTTTCGGTGTCATGTATCTCTTATATCTTATGAGTAATCACATAAAAACCATTAACTGTTGTGTCAGAGCATATAAAAGAACCACTATGTTTAATAACAACATTTGAATTAAAATAAACAAAATAACCTTGTTTTATTAAACATAAAATTGATAATAAGTTCCTTCTAATGCCAGGCACATACAAGCAATCATAAAGTACTATTGTCTTATTTGAAGAAAAACATAAACTAACTACTCCTACTAACACCGCAACAACTTTTGCTTCTATTCCCAAGTGCAAGATCATCTCTCCATCACTTAGCCGCCTAGTCTACCGAAACCCCTACAACAAATTACAGATGTGATTAGTTGCACCAAAGTCTACATACCAGGAATCTGAAGTACCCGCTATATAGCTTACTTCAACAATAAGTGATTCGATTATACCTGCATTCTTTTTCTTGGCTAGATAATCTGAACAGTTTCTCTTCCAATGCCTCATGACCCCGCAGTGGAAACATTTTTCTTTGGGCTTAGTGGTTGCCTATTTCTTCCATTTTCCAACACCCCCTTTAGGACCTATCTTTCCGTTGGAGTTTTTAGGGTTCTGTTTCTTCTTCCACTTGCCCTTGCCTTTGGGCTTGGGCTTAAAAGAAGAACCCTCAGCCACATGAGCACTAGGATGACTTTTGATAATACCCTCTGCTGCCTGTAAAGAGCTCAGAAACTTAGCCAAAGTCAAATTCATTTTGTTCATGTTATAGTTGAGCTTAAATTGATTAAAAGAGTCAGGCAGCGACTCAACGATAATATCAACCTGAGACTCACCATCAATGTCATCCCCTAGAACTTCCAGCATATTTAAAAAGTCAATCATTTTTAAAACATGGTCTCTTACTAGAGTTCCTTCTGCCATCTTAGTGTTCATGAGTGCTCTCATGGCATTCTGCCTAGCAGGACGCCCCTGATCCCCAAATATCTCCTTTAAGTTAAGGATCATATCCCTACATGTGGGGAAACTTTGATGTTGATGCTATAAAACACTTGACATCGAAGCTAAGATATAGCAACATGCCATCTCATCAGCCTTGACCCACCTAGAATAGCGGTCAATGTCCTCTTGGGGAACATCAGCCCCTGCAAGGTCTAGACTATCCAAAGTAATCACATATTTGTACCCCTCTGCAGTAAGGACAATGTCCAAATTCCGTTTCCAGTCTACATAATTAGGTCCAGTCAACTTATTTTCTTTCAAGATAATAACAAATGGGTTAAATGAAAACATCTGAGAATCATATATATAAGCACATACATTAGCATGAATGTAAATAAACAGTAAAATAACTTTTGCTCTCATTAATACATAGTGGTATCCTCAAGCCATTATCAATGAATGCATTAGAACCTAACCTTATCAACAACACGTTCTGTGGGGATGACAATGTCATTCATATGATTAGGAGGACCATCATATCATATATGATTTTACTATTTAGACATCTCATGTTAAATAAAATATTTTCCAATATCCTTTGGTCTTCAAAAGACAATGATAGACTCCGTGAGGAGAATATTTTTCCCTTTTGATCAAGTGTATACCATCATCTCAAATAAAAAGACAACTGTTGCAAGTAGTGTCTTTGTGGAAAGATCACCCTCACCCCATCTCTTTCTATTCTATCCTAACAAGTCCATACCTGTAACCAACTAGATAGTCACCCTCCGTGGGGAGGCTACTTGAAGATGGCTCAGGGCATCTATTTTTGTCTTACTATGGGCCGATGACGGAGATCGTGGGAGCTTTCTTAAAGCATCCCTCTCCCACTTCTTTTTTTATAAATTGAGGATCTTTATTATACAACACATGCATAATTATATTAACCTATTCATGGATCAAAATTAATCATGTGATTTTATGAAAACCAACATGCAAGCATAAAATTAAAATTATCTCTCATGGCCAACTTAAATTCTTGGCTCTGTACTTCCATTGGTATTCTTGATAGCTCCCATCCTCTAGCTTTTTCTTCAGAAATAAAATAAATACATGAAGAACCTATACCCACATACGTGAGCTTACATTTAATCTAAAATTAAAAATTACTAGGCTAGGGAAACCAATGGAGCTTGCCCATTCACGAGAAAAATTTTCAAGTCCATTGCCCTTTACAATTGCCTCAAAACCAATTAAATTAAGTACATCACCTAATGGTCAGCCATAAGAGTTAGGATACATCCATTCACATAAATGAACAATTCAAACATGAGAGATAGGATATATCCATTCACATACGTGAGCTTACATTTAATCTAAAATTAAAAATTAATAGGCTAGGGAAACTAATAGAGCTTGCCGATTCATGGGAAAATTTTTCAAATCCATTGCCCTTTACAATTGCCTCAAAACCAATTAAATTAAGTACATCACCTAATGGTCAGGCATGAGAGATAGGATACATCCATTCACATAAATGAACCATTAAAATATAAGAAATAAAATATTAAAGTATTTAAATATGTGATTAATCATATACATTACCCATGTACATTTTAGAGTGTACCAAGATATAATCCATGTATCCAAAAACCTATATAGGTCAAGTCTCACTTAACCTATAATTTTAAATTCAATATATTTGGGTATCAAATACCCATTGGTATCATATACCCATAATTTAAAAAGATAGATATAGAAAATAAAATTTAAATTCATAAAATATTTGAGTATCTCATACCCAAAAAATTTAATAATTTTTGGTATCTAATATTCAATTAAAATAATAATCTATATTACAGTCAAGATTGTCTATCCATGGGTATCATATACCCATAATATAAATAATGGATATATAAAATAAAATTGAGTCATTAGGTATCATATACCCAAATAGTTAAAAATAATAATTTTTAGTAAAATATATAATATCAAATATTATATATTATATATTTATATATATATATATAATATTTGTCATGTGTCAATCATAAATATCAAATACTCATTATACATTTTGACAATAATAATAAAAAGATCATTATTATAATAAATTATTTTAAAAAAAAAAACTGTTTATATAATATATTATATCTAACACCCAATATTATATATGATATAACCCAAATATATATATATATAGGCGTCGTATCCACAACTCGTGAACTTAATTGTCTGCCCATCTAAAGGAGCCACCGACTGAATCAACAGCATGGAGTGGAGTGCCACAATCCCATTCATCATTTTTAATCTACATAAGCCAAAGCCCATAGCACTGGTGACATCTCCGGCATAAATGCAAGGAGGATGTGTAGCTGATATTGGATCTCGTGGAACAAGATTTGATTTCGCAAGTGGTTTGCAATGAGAATAATTTAAAAAAAAAATTCTTTTTTTTTTTTTGTTTTGTTTTGTTTTCCTATCAGTTCTCTTGGGAGCTTCTTGATCACTTTATCATTATGGGTATCTCATACTCATCAAAAATTCAATTTAATTATCAATATTCTCAAACAAGAATGAAATTTTTGTATCAAAAAATTGTACCACAAAATCTCATTCTAAAACAACCATTTATTTTAATTGGGATCCATCAAATAAATTGTACAACAAAATCACATTCTAAAATAACCATTTATTTTAATTGGGATCCATCAAATAAATTGTACCACAAAATTCCATTATAAAATAACTATTTATTTTAATTGGGATCCATCAAATAAACTGTACCCCAAAATCCCATTCTAAAATAACTATTTATTTTAATTGGGATCCATGAATAGGTTTAGAACAAGTAAATATAACCTTCAAAATTGATGGATTAATGTAAAGTTGTTCTGATACCAATTTTTGGGTTCGTAACCACAGCGGAAGCGATTTCAAAAATCTATTTGAATTTTTTTTTTTTACATGAATCATACAATCTTGAAAAGAGGGTTAGAATTACCTTGTTCTTGATAATCTTGATTGTTAAAGAAGGCTTCTTGAAGAGATTGATGAATCTTCCTTCTCTTTCTCCTCTAGGTCTTCTTCTTTTTTTCCTTAGGCAAACTGTATCGCAGGAGAGTAGGTTGCCTCTTATTTTTGTCTAGCACAAAAACTTATGATAAACGGCTACCTACATATCATATATATATGACTTAATTAGGGCAACAGAAGGGATTTAGTGGGTCCAACTAAGTTAGCTTCCAATTAATCAATTAAATCTTAATTATCTATTAATTAAATTAATTGACTAATTAATTTCAATTAACTCCACTATATAATTGAAATTGTACTCCAACTTAGTAGAATAGAGTAAGCCTATATATATTATGCTTTTGCAGTTGGCCGCTCTAAATGGATATTAATAATCAGGGTTCCATATTATACTGTCAAATTAATTCTCTAATTATTTTAAGAATCTAATTCAATAATTATTAATCACTTGCAATTGGTCATCATTTCAATAAAAAATTTACTGAAAAGACCGGATCCAGATTTCAATGATTAACCCATTGAATTAGCACAAAGGTGATATCCATCTCTTTAATATATAGAGTGTAGATTCCATCTTGAGAATATGTGTTCCCACAGTCTAAATAATGACTTCTAAGATACCGAGGTGTTGATCTACAAGACCTCACTCATTGGTAATTCAAAGTCATCACTATTTAGAACTTGAGTTCACTATCCTCTTAGGATTAAGAGCTTATTGTGAAAGTGAATAAGAAACTTATTAAAGGTGACAGTTCCAATTAATGCGTTTCTTATAGTGATCCAGTTCAGTGTATTTCTAATACACCAATACAATAACCTAGAGCCCACTACTTTAATGGTTGAGATAAACCACCTTATCACATAATGGTTAACTGTATTACAGCTTTACAGATAAGATGTCCAATCTTAACAATAGTCGCGAACAATTCTAGAATTACCTATATAAGCAGTTCATATCTCTTGTGTATAAATCTCATTTATACACATGAATAGCTCCTTATGACAATTCAAGGACTAATCATCTCATGATATAAAACAACATCCAAACATATAGTAATATAAAACTCAATAATAAATCAAATCTATTCAATAATAATAAAATATCTTGGATATGAGGGCACACATCCTAATAGTTCAAACAGACGGCACCAAGCTGATGTTACTCCTTTTTTATTAGAAGGGTCACCTGTCCTTTACTACTGATGCAACACTTTTTGGTCGGAAGGGGCTCCGAACTCCGTCGCCTGAGAAACACTCAAAGAAAAATATCAGAGGGCCACCGGATTGGCTCCAGCGGTAGCTGCTCCGATGCTTCAGTCAATAAACTAAATTGAAAAACTGTAATGTAAATCAAAGAATGAGCATGAAACTAAAGCATACCTTTAGGGTTTAATTTATAGGTTGTGGCTTTCCTAAGTTGATTAGGATTTGGAGCCATAGAAGTTTGGATTTGATCATCGGAGAATAGTAGTTACCATGTTGGATACTGCGCTTGAGAGATATCCGTGAGTGGCGGTTTCCATGTTGAAGACTATTTCTTTATCCATTGCTCGGTAGGATGTTTAAGGCGATGATGAGCTCTGAACCCTGAGGGATGTTCTGATGGCCTTGTGCTCAGACCTGTGAGTTTTGAAGGCTAAGTACCCAAGCCTGCTCTGAATGGCTGAGTCTGCTTTGTATGACTAAGCTTTAACTAGTCTATAATCACACGTGTCACATGGGGACTAGTCTGTCATTTTGTGGTATATCAGTTACTCCCCCCTGAGCCCTAGTTTGAGTTTAGAGCGTAACTAGGGCTACGAGCTCCCAAACCCGTCCTGTCTTTCTGATTCCCAAGACGACTGTTAGCGCATCATTTATTGCGCAACCGACGTTTAGGCTTTCGAGGCCATCATTGCCTACAGCCGTCATGACCGTTCCGCTTAGTGGGCCCTACTTTCAGAAAAGGTATATAAGGTGTAGGAAGAGCTTCGTACGTCCCTTCCTTCGTCATTTGTTACTGTACTCAAGAAAGAAGAAGAAGTTCCGCCATTATTGGTCTTAGAGCATTCTGTGAATCATGAGGAGTGCCCATTGCTTGAAGCCCCCTCTCTTTGTTTGACTCCAGGTTCGATCAATTTTTCTCTATCTTTCATTTTTATTTTATTAAAATTTTATTCTCCCCCCTTCTTGTTTCTTGGCAATGTCGGCCTCGACTTCGTCTTCTAGTAGTGGTGACGGCACAGAAAGCTCTTCAGAGACGATTATGACGTCTCAAATCCAAACCATAGGTAGTCATTCCTCTGGTGGTACCAGAAATAGGTCGGTAGGATCCCCCTCTAGCTCAGAGGTTAGAATAGTAGATGCCTTTATTGAACCCAAAAGTAGGGTTGGGGAGACTTCTGGTTGATCCTCCCAGAGAGAGAAAGAGGAGAGTGCCATTACCCATAGCATGATAACTGAACTGAGGGAAAAATTTAACTTCCCCTCAAATGTCACCTGTAGAGTACCAAGCGCCTTAGATCGCCCATATGATGTTGAAGAGGGCAAAATTTGTGTCTATCTTTGTTATAACATGAAATTTTTTTTTTTTATTATTTATTTATTCTTTGTAAATATTATTATTATTATTATTATTATTATTATTATTATTATTATTATTATTATTATGATGATAATGGATGTATGTGTGTGGAATATTATGTATATGTATATATATACATAGGTACATGTATGGATGGATATATATATATATATAAGAGTATATGGGTGTGTATGTGTATAAAACAGTGCATGTGTGCACTGTGTGTGGGTGCAACCGAGAGAGTGTGTGTGTGTGTGTGTCGGTGGAGTAGTGTGTGTGCCTAGTGTGTGTGTGTGATAAGTGATATATATATATAGGTGTATAGGCAGCTTTGCATTAAATGCAAAGCTGCATGAGGGGAAGAAAGCAGGTGGCTGCTGCAGAGAGAAAGGGTCAAAGAAAGGGGCTGTGAAGGGGGAGGAACCGAGGGAGAGAAAGGGAGGTGTTTGAGTGACATAAGGGAGTTGGTCTCGGTTGGAGAAGAAAAGAGAAGGGAGGAAAGACTGAGAGCAAGGGAGAGAGAGTTCTGAAGGAGCAGAAGTGGCCAAGAGGAACAGAAGGAGAAGGGAAGCAAACCAAAAGGAAAAAAATCCGAAATCTTAAGTAAGTGGACACTTCAGTTTTAAATTTCAAAAGCATGATTCGTTTGATTTAGATTATAGAGTTTTATAAAGCATGATTTTAGCTTTCAAATGCAACAAAAATGATAGAGAACGGTTAAGGGAATAGGGAGAAAATCCAAGTTACAGGTCTCGGCCATGGGGGTTGGACCTTGTTATTTTATGTGTAGAACTCTAGTCAAATGGTCCTAAAATAGTCCTATGAAGTGCAGAAAAAGAATAGAAAAAGAAAGAAGGAAAAACGATAGGAAAATGAGCATGAAATGGAGAAATTTCAGTTGGCCGGAGGTTCGGCCATGGGCCTTTGAGCTCTATTTCGAGAAAATGGGGAAGGTTTCGAGGAAAAGGGAGGTTGGATATGGAACCTACTTGAAAAACTCTAGAAAGTGGCATTTTGAAAACCTGAAAAAGCCACCGGAGACCGGTCGCCGGCGCCGGAGAAGGCGCCGGAAACCTACTGTTGCCCTACCGAAAAATCGGGGAAGAAGATGGGGTGACCGGGTCGGGTTCCGGGTCGGATCCGGATTCGAGTCGGGCGGGGCTGGTCCGCCCCTGCCACGTGTCGGCCTACTGTTTTAAATTAAAATAAGGTTTGGCCCGTTTGGTTACAAGGTTAAGAAATTAGGAAATTGGAATTAAATTGAAACAGGGATATCCTATCCCTGTTCTCGGATTAGCCCCTGTTTGGTTAACCTGATTGAGAATAACAAATTAAACTAATTTCAATTTAAACCTTGAACCTTTTGGAATTTGAACCTTAACCCTGAACTTTTAGAAATTACAAATTGACCCCCCAACTGTTAGAAATTTCACTTTTACCCACCTGATTAAATTATTAATAAAATATTAATTTAATTAATTAATTAATTAATTAATTTAATTAATTTAATTAATTAAATATTCAAAAATATCCCGGAGTCCAAATGGGACAAGTCATTAGTGTATTTTGACTATCTCGACCCTTCTGAGACCAATGGTGAGGTCTGTTTTACGAGATGGGGTCCCAAAAATTAAAAGACCCGTAGTAACCCTTAAAATTACCAAAATGCCCCCAACTTGAAACACTGTCAGACGAACTCCGAATTAGGTAAACAAATAGTGAAATTTTATTATCTCGAACATTCCGGACTCAACCGTGGAGTCCGATTTGTGAAAAGAGGTCACGAAATGTAAGGACACGTGTAAAGTGTAAAATGACTGTTTTGCCCTTTTGAACCCCGGTGTCCGAATTGAGTTCTACGAGAACCTAGACTTATTTTCTTAAACGTCCTAGAACCAATGGTAGAGTTTAATTTAGCAGAATAGAAACTTATGAATTAAAGACATAAAATTTGATGAATAGCATAAATTCAAATGAAAATAGACTGAGTTGGAATTTATGTTTTTAGGGACAGTTATAGGACAGGAGAGGGAGATCTGATCTCCTGCATTTTCATCCGCCGGTTCAGCTGCATATAGTGCACGATCTTCCAGGGTTGATACCAACCCATCAGGTATGGTGTTTTGCTAGTGTTAGAAATGAAGTTAAGTTAGGAATATTTGTGAATGACTGGAATGCTGTATGTGTTTATCTGTAATGTGTTTACCTGTTTATTTGGAATTGGTTGTTCACATGTTATGTGTTACTTGCAAGTCAATAAAGTGAAGAACATGAATCGTGATGTACGAACATATGAGATATGCATGTATATGAAACTGACTGGTGATTTGTTTCTTATTGTCCGAGCATGTTATATTATTAAGATCCATGTTCATTGAGATTGCATTGGCATATTGGCATATGATGAATTCTTTGAGAACATGGCGTGGGTAAGCGCGTGGTGCTTTGCATTATGAGGGTGTAGATCCTGTGGTGAAAAACCCAAAAGTGGCCATTGCATTGGTACTTCGAGCCATCGGGGAGTACCCGTAAATGAGACATGGGTGTGGCATAGAGTTGTGCATGGGTGTGTCATGCATACCATTCATATATATTACTGCGATGCTTGAATGTCATTTAGAAATAAATGTACACTTTGCACATGCCACGCCTTAGCTTTATTTCTGGCATTAGCATTTCATCATACCAGCAGTTGTGCTGACCCATTCGTGGGCAACATTTTCAGATGAGGATCCTCCAGCCACGTGAGACTCAGTGATGCCCTAATAGGGCGAAGCACGTGATACGTTTGTGATTCATGAGACTTGTATTTTGTTATGTAAGGGCTTAAGCCCGAATGACTGATGAACAATGTGTTCGATGTTATTTTATGTATGGATGATGATGGACGCATGTTTAGTGAATTTAATTACTTTTGTCCTTTTATTTATTTTACTTTCTGTCTCGTCAGTCGCGCCTCGGGTTCGGTCAGAATTCGGGGCGTGACAATCTTGCTTGGTTCGAGATGGGATTGAGGCTCCCTCTTCCCGACCTAGTTAGGCAATTTTTCTGTTGGTTTAACATTCGCCCTGCAGACCTAAATCTCAATAGTTGGAGGCATCTGTTAGGGTTTATAGTGTTAGGACACCAGAATAATGTAGACGTGTCCCTCGATTTGATCCGTAGCAATATGGATCTGAAATATATGAGGTCGGAAGACCTCTTTTACATGTCTTTTGATAAAGGGTTCAAACCCCTTTCCTCTGTACTTACTTCCAACAAGACTTGGAAGAAGTGGTACTTCTTTATAGGAGGAGGATGGGAGATGGAGGACTTCCAAGGTCAAACTTCGACATTCCCCCGAAGTACAGGGTTTAAGGGTGAGACCCTTTTCTTTCATTATAGTTTTGCTCCTGTTGTTGTATATCTAACTTCCGAGCTGCTTATTAACCAATGTGTTTGTATTTCCCATGTAGATAAGAGTGCTTGGAGGAGGTCCATTTTTACCACTAACCTTTAGAACCAGTACTGTCAGCTCCTTTAGACCCCAAACCGAGCTCACACAGTTATTGTCACTAAGGAAAACTTGATAGCGGCTAATAAGAGTGCGAAGGAGATCAAGAAATCAATTTTGGGCACATGGATTCCTGAGCCCTCCAATAAGAAGGTGGGAGAGGCTCCTTCTTCTACTAAATAGCCCCTCCAAGGCAAGAAGAGGAGATTGGTTTCCAGTTCTTCGGAACGTGCACCGTCTGAGGATGAGAGGGAAGCCCCCACCCCCATATCAACAATCCGTCTTGCCCTTGCCATTCCGAGTAGACGAGCTGGAAAGGGAAAGACGGTTGCCGCAGCCCCTCAATCGTTTGAGGATCCTGAATACTTGGCCGCCAAAAAGGCTTTTGATAATCTCTGGGCTAAGGGCCCTCATCGATATAGGGGGCAAAAGCCAGAAAAACTAATGATCGAGATGATGAATCTCCAGATGAAGGTAACTATTGAAGGTTTCCTTTTCTCTCTCTTGCTTGTTTGCGTTGTACTTGGCACGTTTTGACCTGTTTGCCTTATATTTTATAGAGTATGCATAGTCTAGCTGCTCGGGACATCTCAGTCTGCGGCTCATGCTACTGAGGAGAAACTGAAAGAAGCTTCCAATTCTCTGGTAGTTTTGGAGTCTGAGAGGGGTTTTCATGCTCGGAGGGCAGAAGAACTTCAGCAGGAGTTGTATGATCTTCGGTATGCCTATGATCAGAAGCTCTAAGACTCAGTCACCTCTGCCAAAGTTGAAACTGAAGCGAAGATGAAGGCTGAAGTCCAGGGAATCGATCAGGAGCTGGTTCAGCATGGATATGACACCTTCAAGTCCAAGCTCCTTGCAAAATTTCCAGACTTTGATCTATCATTGATCGAAGGTGCTGAAGCCCCTCCTCCCAATGTTGAGGTTCCGAGCGAGGATGGCGGAGCAACTCCTTCTGACATCCCTCCAGCAGAATAGGATCTTGTTTTGTGTATTCCATGCTATTTATTTTTTATCACTGATGTACTTGAACACTTTTATCAATGAAATTAAATTTCTTCAAAGCTTGAATGTCTTTACCCTTCTAAACTGCAATATTTGTAAATTCTGAGGATTGTTGTGGATGGTAAGTAGATTTAGTACTGTCCCAAGTCATTGTTGCTCTGTAGTATGAGCCTAGGCTCCAGTCCTGTAAGCTTGTAGTTAGTGTAATGAGAGATGTTCATGCACTGAGTGTATTGTAGAATAGCCTTTAACTAATTATGATCAGAAGCTGTCTTCCGAGCAGAGCATCTTGAACAGCTGAATCAGAACTTGTTTTGAGTAGCTTTGAGCAGTAGAACTTGTGAAGATTATGATATGTGGGATGACTTATGATAACCAACCATTCATAATAAGAATTTGTGTCTACTAGGACTTAAACTGTTGATCCGTGAGGCTTGTAATGATAACTGAGCTGAAATTTTATGAGCAAGGTCTGTCCACCAGGACTGATAATAATTAGGTAAAAAGACTTACAGTAATTGAATTGATCAAAACCTTTGCTCATCAAAAGAGTAAATAATGTCTCCCGAGATCAAATCTTCTTTAGATTAGGCCTGAACAGGAAGCTTCGTAATAATTGAACCAGAATTGGTAGTAACTGATCTGTATCACTTGCACAAGTTGCAAGGTTTTTAGGGGTCTGTTCTTTACAATGGACTAGACTAGGCGGTCTGTGCATTGAATAGACCAGACCAGGGGGTCTGTGCATTGAGATAGACCATGCCTAAAGGGCTTGTAGTGAATACAAGGCTTCAGAGGTTAATACGCTGGACTAGACCTGGGGATCTGTGCATTAAGAAGACCAGGCCTGAAGGGCTTGTAGTGAATACAAGGTTTCAGAGGTTAATACGCTAGACCAGACCTGGGGGTCTGTGCATTGAAAGGACCAGGCCTAAAGGACTTATAATGGATACAAGGCTTCAGGGGTTAATACGCTGAACCAGACCTAGGGGTCTCTGCATTTAGAAGACCAGGCCTGAAGGAATTGTAATGGATACAAGGCTTCAGGGGTCAGTACGCTAGACCAGACCTGGGGGTTTGTGCATTGAGAAGAGAATACTTCTCTGATGGGATGTAAGATAGAAAAGTTTTATTGATAATATTTTCGTAAATGTTCTATATTCCAAGGCCTGGGTACAAGTTTCCCAGCTATGTTTTCTAACCAATATGTGGTAGGTTTGACAACCTTTGTTACTCTGTAAAGGCTTTCCCAATTAGTTGACAGTTTTCCCATAGTGGGATCTTTAGTATTTGGGAACACCCTTCTCAGGACGAGATCTCCAATCTGAAAGCTGATAGGTTTTAGCCCCAATTTAGAGTTGTTGGCCATCCTTTGCTGATATGCTTCTATCTTGATCTTGGCTTGATCCTTTTTTTCTTCAAGTAGGTCCAAGTTTTCTACAAGTTGCTGATCATTGCTCCTTTGGTCGAAAGCTTCAGTCCTTAGGGAAGGCATACTGATCTCAACAGGGATCACCGCTTCGGTACCATAGGTAAGTGAGAAGGGAGTTTCAGAGGTAGGTGTTCTTCTGGTGGTTCTGTAGGCTCAGAGAACTCTAGGGAGTTCTTCAACCCATCTTCCCTTAACTTCTTCCAACCTCTTCTTGAGAGCGTCAAGGATTGTTCGGTTGGTGACCTCTGCTTGCCTGTTGGCTTGGGGATGTCCTAGAGAGGCAAAATGTTGACTAATGTGCAGGTCTTGACAGAATTTCTTAAAAACTTTGCCAGCAAACTGAGTACCATTGTCTGAGATGATAACGCGTGGTATGCCGAACCTGCAAATTATGTTCTTCCAAGTGAAGTTCCTGACTTCTTTCTCTATAATGTGTGTTAAGGGCTCTGCTTCTGCCCACTTGGAGAAATAGTCAATGGCCACCAAAAGATATTTCCTGTTTGGTGTGGCTTTTGGCAGTGGGCCTATGATGTCCTGTCACGCCCCGAATTTTTGACCGAAACCCGAGGTACGACTGACGAACAGAAAGTAAATAAAATAAAAGATAATTAAACAGATTTCTGAATTTACGACAAATTAAATAGAGTTCTTTAATTTTCTAAAAATTTCGGCAGCACCTCCTTTGTTTTTCGAACCTTTTCCCCCTGATAAACACAATACAACATATATATATACAACAGTCACAATCCATCCTCACTCGATGGCCACAACTCTATCAAAGTTAAATATACATCACCTACTTATACAATCCATCACGTCTACTCCTACACTTAAACTAAAGGATCACAAATTCATTATTTATTACAATATACAATATCATTTCCATTATTTTCAGAAATGCACCAATCGTTTATAATGTCAAAATACGCCCCTAGGGCCCAAATATTCTTCCAAATTCATTTCCTCTCCTTTCTCCAAGATTTCATCAAGTCCCGCGTGCCAGGAGCTTTATCTGGAACCTGTGCCCACGAATGGGTCAGCGACAACATGCTGGTATGACATAATACTAATGCAGGAAACAAAACTAAGGTCGTGACATGTGCAAGTGTACAGTTATTTCTATATGGCATTCGACGTCATGATGACAGTATATGAACAATATACAGTATATAAGCAATATGCGTGACACACCCATGCAACTCTATGCCACCCATGTTTCATGATACGGTCATTCTCCGCTGGCATGAGTACCGCCGCGTATGTCTCGCTTCACGGTCCGAAATCCGTCAGGCAGGCAAGTACCTATTGGCCGATTTTGGGTTTTTCACCACAGGATCTGCACCCTCATAATGCAAAGCACCTCGTGCTGACCCACACTATGCTTTCAAGAAATCACACGATGCCAATATGCTATGATTTCATCATGCAATGATACAGTTCAAAAGAAACATCTCTTTCATAAGCATATGCAACATGCTTTAAATAATGCATCACATTTAAGATTAACAATAGCATTTAAATTACAAGATTTCATCCATAAATCTACGTGTCATGCTCGATCAATCCCAACATTTATACAATTCTACATGTCGCAATATTAGCGATCCTTCTAAAACATAAATCACATATGATGACAACTCAAGAAGTAAATCATAACACCCATAGATTCATAAAGAACACGTAAGCATATAAACAATCAAATTCTAAGTGGTTTCCTAATAGCAATTACGCATAGAGAACATTCAATCATCTTATCAAATACTCCTAAGCTTAATCTCATTTCTCACATTAGTAAAATATCATACCTGATAGGGTTGGTCACAACCCTACTAAGCGGTGTCCACTATGCAATCCAATCAACCCGTAAGTAACTTAGTCCTCCAATGGAATCATATCAAGCTTATGCTTATCTCCACTCAGCCAATCTTTGGAGAATTTGCAGTCAAGCGTGAACCAAACCCTCGTGCATCTCGAGTTTGAGGTTGCTCTCCAGTCCATGGTTCAGCAGTTGAAGAAAACACACCGGCAGGTTGATCGAGTCGGCCAGCCATTTTAAATCCAGTTTCATCAGCTTCTTCAACCTTTTTCCCCCAAGTAGATGATGATCCTGACAAAGTCCGTCCCTTTATCATCCCATCCATCAGATATTGAAGAACTTTCCCTTCCTCTCATCAGATTACTGTGCAGAATCCTCCAAATCAGTAGCTCCGATTACTACAAGCAAAGTCAGAACCCATGGCTTACTTTAACCCGAACAGTCAGCTTCATCCATTATTGGATTTTCTTTCCTCTCTGCATATGTTGAATTATATATACAATATCCCAACAAGGATGGCCAGACCTCATTTGGATTCCGTAAATAAACCGCTACACAAAACCTCAAGATCTACTTGGACAATCTCCTCAAATAATTCTGCTAGCAACTATGACCTATTAATAAACATCTCGGTAGCTTCTCATAGTCATCCTTCATTGTAAGAAGCATTGTCATCATCAATTATCTCCTAAATCAAAATCAATCGCATAGGAATTCCTCCAAAATTCCACTCAACACTTCTGTCTCCCCTGCTCCAACAAATACACACATATATCTCCATATATCCCCCCCAAAGATCTGCTTCCTTTTTACCCAGATTGATTTAATCAAGAGCCTTATCATCGTTTAGAACCTCAAGAAAATAAACAACTGGTTGGGGTTCAATTTGCCCAATTGGATCAACGAACTTCCCTATTGTTGTGTGCTGCTGCTGCTGTCGAAGCATAGCAACTGTTGCTCTGCTGCTCTCTTCTTCTCCAAACATGCTGCCACAAATTCATCAACTCTAACGCCTTTACCCAAAATCCTGTAGCAACTTCCCCTGTTCTCTCAAGACCAATTTCTACACCTGTCTAGACATCTCAGAGACCTACTGCACCTATTGTTCAGCTGCACAATTTACCTCCCACCCTTTCTGCATCTCTGTTCTTCACAAGAGGCAGCAATGCTAAGGCAGCCGCTACAAAATCCCTCCATTCAAACCACAACCCAACCAGTTACATAAATTCCAACTTTGCATCGTCAGAGCAACACATAATATACCCTGGCTGAACTTCTTCATTACTCAATCGGAGACCTCGAGATGTAACCGGGGCAAAATGGCGACCAATGTCGCAGCACAAAACAGCCCCTGATCCATCTCTGTTCTCAACTGCAAATGGCAGAAACAGAGGAACCCCACAAAACCGTAACACTCATAGATCATTTGAACCAACCCAACGGTGCGAGTGGGAGCAAGAAATTCTTGGTGAAGACACTGATCGAAGTCTACTACCGCTACATAATCACATACGTACATATATCCCAGCTGCATCGCCCCTATTGCTACTCCAACAGTAGCCATACACGCATAACTCGACCCTCGGTTCGAAATTCCCAACTGTAACTCATCAACCAACAGTGGATCCAATGTAATTTCCCTCAATTTTCCCTACAAACGGGGACGTATTCCGTTTCTCTGTTGCTGTTTGGCTTCCAAAGCCGCTTCTACTACATACGCAAATATACATATATATATAATTTCTGCCATACCGCCATCCATCTTCTCTACATCCATCACTACAACCACAACCAATATATATATATATATACATACCTCTCCAAACACGGCTGGATCCCCAAATCTCAACCTGCTCATCATTCTTCGACGGGCCCATTCAGCCGCAAAACTTCCAGCTCCGAGATCTAACAAAATCGCGATCTTCTCTCCCAACAATCTCAGCCACCGTCCGATCAATGACCTCCGATGCCACGCCGTCGACGATCGTCGCTCCTCCGTCGCCCCCTTGCGCAACTCCCCCCTTTCTTTCTCTCTTTTTTTTCCCTTTTTCCCTTTCTCTCTTTTCTTTCCTGTTCTTACGCGACTTGCACCGTCCCCTTTCCTTATTTCTTTCCTTTGCTTCTTTTATTCATTTTCCACCACACACCCATATATATATATATATATATATATATATATATTATACCATACTTTACATTTTATTCATATTTTTATTTTATTTTATTTCATTTTTCATCTATCCATTACGAATGTCAATAAAATTGGCATAATGCCGGCTCAATATCAGTATTATTTGTTTTACCGTCTCTAGGTGTCCGTTCACGTCTTACGTCATATTTTATTTATTTATTTATTATTATTATTATTATTTTAGAATTTAAATTAATTAGGAATTAAGGACATTCACATAGCATTCTAAAAAAAAAATTTATTCCAAATTTTCGAATCTTTACATGTCCATCCCCCACTGAGCAAAGAGCCATGGGCTGACAATAGGAATGAGCTCATGGTAGGGTTGGTGTTGGTAGGGAGCAAACCATTGGCATTTGTCACACTTCCGGACGTACTCTTTTGCTTGTTTCAACATGTTTGGCCAATAGTAGCCATGTGTTAAAGCTCGGTGGGCTATGGTTCTGCCCCCATTATGGTTTCCACAAATTCCTTCGTGTATTTCTACCAGGACATACTTGGATTCTTCTAGAGTCAAACACTTGAGTAAGGGTTGTGAATAAGATCTTCTGTAAAGCTTCCCCTTCAAGATCAGGTACCGAGATGCTCTTATTCGGATCCTTCTGGCCTTGTTCTTATCTTCTGACAGGAGCCCTCCTTCTAGGTATTAGAGGATGGGAGTCATCCAGCTCTAGGTTTGCTTTGTAGCTTGGGCAACTTGGATCTCTTTTATGCTTGGTTCTAATTGATGGGAGACTTTTAACATGGATTCTCCTTCAGCCTTGAGGGGGGAGGCCATATTGGCCAGTGCATCAGCTCTGGTGTTCTGAACTCTTTCAATTTTCTAGATTATGAATTTTTGGAATGACTGCTTTAGTAATTTCACTAGTTCTGAGTACGAGAGCATTCTGTCATCTTTAACGAAAAACTCTCCAAGGACTTGGCTTACCACCAATTGGGAATCAGAGAAGACCTCGAGGTTTTGAGCCTCGTATTCTAGAGCTAGCTTTAATCCAAGGATAAGGGACTCGTATTCTGCTTTATTGTTAGAAGCTCTGAACCTTAGACTTACTGCATTTTCTGCCATAAGTCCATCAGGGGATCGTAGCACCAAGTCGACGCTAGAACCATGGTCGGTGAAAGATCGATCAGTATAAAGTTGCCATGTACCAGAGCTTTCACAGAGCTATGCCTTGTCTTGTAGTGCTAGGGTGAACTCGGCGATGAAATCGGCCAAGGCTTGCCCTTTGACGGAGGTTCGTGAAACATAAGATATATCAAATTCTCCCAATTCTACTGACCACTTGACCAGTCGTCCTAAGACGTCTGGCTTTCGAAATATCGACTTCAGCAGATAGGCCGTTGGGATCTCATTGGGGTGCGCCTGAAAGTAGGGTCTGAGCTTCCGTGCTGAGGTTATTAGAGTGAAGGCTAATCTCTCAATCTCTGGATATCTTTTTTCTGTATCCAGTAGCACCTTGCTGACGTAGAATATGGGCTTCTGGATTCCCCTGTCCTGCCTGACCAGTACAGAACTGACAGCTTTTTCGGAGACAACAAGGTAGAGGAGTAGCTTTTCCCCTTGGACTAGTTTTGATAAGAGTTCAGGCGAAGCCAGATACTCCTTCAACTCTTAAAAGGATTTTTCACATTCCTCTGACCATTGCAAGGCTCTGTTCCCTTTTAGGGCTTTGAAGAACGGTAAGCAGCGATCAGTGGATTTGGAGATAAATCTGCTCAAAGCTACAATTCTGTTGTTCAGAGCTTGAATGTCCTTCTTGGTCTTCGACGATTCTAGCCTAATCAATGCCCCAATCTGAGTGGGGTCTGCTTCTATACCTCTTTGAGAGACTACGTACCCCAAGAACTTCCTTTTGGTTACACCAAAGGTGCACTTCAAGGGGTTCAGTTTCATCTTATGTTGCTTCAGGATGTCAAATGTCTGAGCTAAGTGCTGGAGGTAGCTACCTTTTTGTAGGCTCTTGACCAGCATGTCGTCAATGTAAACCTCCATGGTACTGCCAATCAGAGGACTGAACATTTTGTTTACCAGACGCTGATAGGTTGCCCCAACATTCTTTAGGCCAAACGGCATCACTCTATAGCAATAGAGACCTCGCTCGGTTATGAATGTTGTCTTTTCTTGGTCTGGAGGGTACATCTGGATCTGGTTATATCCGGAGTAGGCATCCATGAAGCTCATGAGTTCGTGTCCCGCAGTAGCATCAACTAGTTGTTCTATCCTTGGTAGTGGAAAGCTGTTTTTTGGGTAGGCCTTGTTGAGGTCTGTATATTCAACACAAACTCTCCACTTTCCGTTTTTATTTTTTACTAGAACAGTGTTAGCAAGCCATTCTGGATAGAATACCTCTTGTATCATCTTGGCTTCTAGCAGCCTCTGCACTTCCTCATTAATGATATGATGCCGCTCTAGAGCGAGTGGCCTTTTTTTTTGTCTTACTGGGGGGTGATCAGGATCTACCATCAACTTGCGAGTGATAAGTTCTGGATCTATGCCTTCCATATCCTTCGTTTCCCAGGCAAACACTAAGAGATTGCTTCTTAAGAATTTTACCATCTCTTTCTACTCGGCAGGTGTCGAGTCCGGACCGATCTGTAAGTAACGCCCTTGTTCTTCCGAGCTAACCAATACTTTAATGGGATCACTAAAGGGTGTGGCCCTGCTATCCCTTCCTCTAGGGCTTAGTGGCTCATCAATTCTTGAAGGGCAGTCTTCCGCTTCATGATGGTGGGTGAGGTCTGGATCCTTGCCTTCACGAGTGTGCAGTAATTGCTATTTGGGGGCCCTCTCCTTGAGCGCGAGAGCATGACACTCTCGAGAGGTCGGTTGACATCCTTTGATGGAGTAAATAGCATGATTGTGGACGTACTTCAGGCATTGGTAGAGGGTCGAAGTGACTGCTCCCATTTGGTGTAGCCATGGTCTCCCAATTATTACATTATAAGGGGACTTGGCATTCAGAACTATGTACTCTGACATCGTCGTCTTCTGTCCATCTCCCTATCCTACCGTGGTTAGGAGGTCAATCCTACCTAGCGGGGTACTGAGGTTCCCATCAAATCCTGTCATGATAGCAATGGTGGGCTTGATGTCATTGGGATTGAGCTTCATCTGTTTGAGTGGTTCGTAGAACAGCACATTCGCAGAACTCCCTGTGTCCACCAAGACTCTTCGAATCTCAAAGTTGGCAATTTTGAGGGAGATAACGAGGGCATCACTATGAAGACAGTGTACTCCTGCAAGATCCTAATATGAGAACTGGATCTCAGGTACTGGCCTCAGTCTTTTCTCGACATTGGAGATCTGTAGGATGCTGGGAATAATTCTGGCCTCCCGAGCATACCGTTTTCTTGCTCAGTTGGACGTCCCTATTGGCGAGGTATTTGTATAGAGGACAAAGATAACCTGAGTGTTCTGCTATTGAGGCCCATTTCGTCCTTCCCTTTGCTCTGGCCTCTGGTCTAGCCTCTGGTCAAGCCTTCTCTGTTGGGGTCTGTCGTTACGGAGGTTTTGCCTCTCGTTCTGCCTAACGAACTCTCGCAGTCGTTCTCTCCTTATGAGCTGCTCGATTTCATGCTTAAGTGTTTTGCATGAGTTGGTGGCGTGCCCATGGTCTTTGTAAAAGTCACAATACTTGCTTTGGTCCTGGTAGCTGGGATCGCCTCTCAGCGGCTCTAGCCATCTCAGGTTTTCACGTGATCGGACCTGCCGAAGTATATGAGTCAGGGAGGCATTCAGAGGAGTGAAGGTAGTGAATCCCGTTGGAGTAGTGCTGTTTGGAGTTCTAGAAGCAGTTCTTTGGTCTAGGCTGCTGACCCTCTTCCTGATTGTACTGGAGTCCTTCTGTTCAGCTTGCTAAGTTTTTTCTTTAGTCTTCTGAGCTGGACTCTTTGCTTTCTCCAGATTTATGTATTTCCTAGCCCGATCCATGAAAGCTACCATGTCGGTAGGAGGGCTCTTTGTCAGAGAGTCCTTGAAGCCTTCTTATGCGAGTCCAGAGGTCATAGCAGCTACTAAGAAGCTTGGGCTACAATTCGTAATCTCTGTAAGCTCGGCATTAAAGCGTGCAATGTAACCTCGGAGGGGTTCCTCTTTGGACTGTTTTACTTTAAAAAGGAATTTTGGGCCCTTCCTCAACCTCCTACTAGTCATGAACCTGTCTAGGAAGCACCTACCGAGCTCGGTAAGAGGTGGTGGAACCACTTCAGAGCTGTACTTTTGAGGCTGGTAATGAATGTATGGCACATGAAGGCGTCGAAAACCCCGTGTAGTGCCATGGTGTGCTAGAAATGAGAAAGATGATCCCCCGGGTCCCCAGTCCCATCATAAGGGGTGATGTAATACCCCGACCCGAATTAGCTGGTACCCGACCCGGTAGACCCAGGCCATGACATGTAAACCCGAACTCTAGGCCAAAATATGACGTGAATAAAAATGGACGTACGTGTGAATGATAGACTTGTTATACGAGACACAAATATGAATGGTAGGCAATCCCAAGTATTTCAGGGGTCGCCAGTACGGAAGTCTTATTTTTACAGAAAAACGTGCGTGAAAATATGTGTATTAAATGCATCTATGTATATGTATAATTTCACATTAAGTTACATATATATATATATAATGAGTGAATATGTATAATTATATATATATATATACGGTCCTATATATATTATTGTAATTAAATGATAAAGAAAACAAAAGAAAGTAGAAGCAAAGAGAAGCTTTGAGAAGCTGGAAGCCATCGACTGTAGGTCGGTTATAGGGATAAAATAAGAAAGAAAAGAGAATAGGTAAAGGCTGCCATGTAGCCGTGTGTACGTGTGTGGTACTTTCATTTTAACAGGTGGCAATGCCACCAACCTTTAAGTCGGTCAAGGGAAGAAATTAAAGAGAGAGAAAGGAAACGTGAGAGAGAGAGAGAGACCAAGAGAAAGAACCGAGGTGCAGTAGAAGAAGAAAAATTCAAGAAGAGAGGTCAGAAATTTGAGAAGAAAATCAGCTAAAAACCAAGTATCCATTTGAGTTTAAGTATTGTAATCTTTCTTTTGAATTATTATAGATGAGTTTTAGAATTCATTAGAATCAAAATAGAAAAGAAAAATCAAGGAAAAACTTAGAAACTGAAATTTTTACACACAGTCAACCATGGTAAACTTTCAGTTATTAAGTTAACCTTGAATTTGAGAGTAGAATTAGATAGTTAAACTTGATAAGAATCCAACGCAACTTGAACGATGAAAAATGGTCCAAAAATGGCTACGGAATAGCCAATTATTCTTCACCGGTGCAACATTGGAAAAGCTGATCTGGGTGTTGGAAAACCAGTTGATTTAAGGTTAAAAGTTGTTTTAAAAGATCCCTTAGGATCTTAGGAGCAATATAAGATGAAAACAGAAAAGATTGGACGTCAAAAACGTGAAAAATAGTAGGGGTACTGTAGAAATTCAGTACTGTTGTCAGAAGAACTATCGGAGAAGAAGACGGAAAGTCGTGGGGCATTATCAGGTCTAGATGGGACTGGCTTTGGGTCGGGTCGGGTCGGAACCCGACCGCACGCGCTAACGGGTCATCAAACTGTGTCATTTTGGTTGTTGGATTTAAATGGCTTTGGGCTTGTTTGGTTACAGGAGTTAGAAATTGGAAATTAAACTTAGGTTAACCTAAACATCGATAAGGGCCAAATCAGAATAACAAGGATATGCTATCCTGGTTTAGTGAGAACAAACTGAACTGGTTGGCTCAATGGGGTGTGAGACCGGTTTAAGGTTTTACCCAATGAGCCCACTGGTTTAGACCGAAAGTTAGGGAAATTATATTTTGACCCCCAAAAGTTCTGAAAAATTATACTAAGGCCCAAACAGAATATTATTTTAAATAAAATTACAAAAATACCCCAAGGTCTAAAACGAGTCAAACGAACTTCAAATGAGATAAATGAATAGTGTATTTTGGCTATTTTGAACATTCTGGACCCAATGGCGGGGTCCGTTTCACAAGACAGGACTCCAAAAAAATAAGAAACATTAAAGTATAAATTAGCAAATTGCTCCTAGTGGCCCTAAAACCAAATGAAAGTCCGAGAGGGTCTAAATTGACTTTCTTCGACGTTCTGGACTCAATGGTGAGGTGCATATTATGAAATAAGGTACGAAAAAATATGACATGTAAATATGTAAGGTAATAGAATCAAACTTTAAAATGTAACGAAACTACCAGAAGAGTATACTCTAAGAGTATAACGCCTAAGATTAAGGTTAGAAATTAATACGTCTAAGATTTAAAGAAGCTACCCAGAAAAGGTAACAAAAATAGAAAGAGATTTAATGATAATTAAATCAAAGTGATATTATGGAATGTAACCAGACTTTGAAATGTGATTTTAGGAACCTTCACCTAAAGGAAAGATTTTTGAGTAAAAGCCTTGGATTTGAGGTGAGTGTTCCATACCATATTGAGGTAGAAATTTTTATTATAGATATAAATATTAAACTCTTTTATGATATATCGACATATGATATCATTTTTCTTTATAGCCTTTGTTTAACAGTTATACTGTATACGTTTTGAATGATCTATTGACAACTAAATTGTCTTCTTTGACCTAAGAAAATGTGTTCGTAAGGTACTCAAACGTTATATGATCTTCTTACAAATGTTTAAACTGTTTTAATTGAATACCAAATAAGGAACTTTGATTTGAGTAATTGAATTGCTATTGATGATTATCGATTTTGGATATGATTTTGATGTTTTGGATAGAACATTCTTCTATGATTGGTCACTATTGAATAGGTTGTGACTTATCGAGCCTTGCCACAGGGTAAATTGTGGTGAGTCGGTGTGATACGGCATATCGAACTAGTCTATCGATCTCAGTCAGCGAGGTTCTAATTTGCTGGCCATAGAAGGGAAATATATGAATTTGAATATGAACATTGAATATGAACCATGATCGAATATGATTTATCGAACTATGATTATCGACTTATGTTATTGAACTATGACTTATCGAATTATGTTATCGAACTATGATTTATTGAACTATGATTCATCAAACTATGTTATCGAATTATGATTTATTGAACTATGATTCATCGAACTATGTTATTGAACTATGATTATTGAACTATGTTATTGAACTGTGATTTTGATTTATCAAATTATGTTATTGATTATTGATTTACGATTATCATTGAATTGAGATTTATTGGAAGTGAATTTGATACCATTACCTTGTACTATAATTTAAGATAACATATGATACGTGATCATTGACATTTCAGTATTGAATTATATAGCAGTTTTGAAACCCTTAGTATGTTATGGAATACTCACGAGTTGTTGAGCTCATACAGATTTTTATCCAATATATTTCAAGTAACGATATCGACAACGAAATAACAGGTTCGGTCAAGATAGTCAGAAACTTATAAAGCTATGAACCCTTTTTGTATTAGGATTTTGTTAGTCATGATGTAGTTGCTTTTGGTGATTTTGGATTGTACATCAAATATGGCATTAGCAGGCTTTGAAAAATTACATCATGTACTTTTGTAGTTACTATAGAATATATATATATATGAAGGGCTGATGTTGACTTATGTATTGACGCTTCTGTAATAAAAAAAGAAATTTATTCCGCTTCATATGATTAAATGGAAAACAGGAAAGCATTGTGATCATTGAAATAGGCCTCAGTGGTCGATCATGAACCCTTGATCCGCATGGGCCGGATTTAGGGTCGTAACAGGTGAACTTTGGGACGACGAACTTCTTCGGCCTCTCCTCAGCCATGATAGTAGGGGTGAACGGTGTGGCAAGACTTCCGAGCAGTCGGGCTAACTCGTCCTGCTCTAGGGGGATTTGGATACCCTTCATCACAACAGTGCGGTCCATGGAGTCCGCAATTTCTTCAACTCTTTGTGGGTCCTTGGGCTAGACTTCTTGCAAGTCTTGCCTTGCAGTTTCGGATCCAACCTGAATGGGATGGGCATGTCCCATGGCTGGAGGAGGATTTTGGTGCTCCTGAGTTGGAAGAACAAGAGCCGCTTGAGGTTGAGACTCTTGCCCCGCTGGATTCACTCCTGAAGCCCCTAGGGTTGGAGCCCTAATGGTGCTTCTATAGTGGATGTCTGGGATAAAAGTTGGTATCCCCCTGCCAGTAGCTGTTGATGGTTGTAGGTCTCCGCTAATGTGGGCAGCACCTTGGGGATACACCGGTTGATTATAGGGAATCTCTTCATGAAATCCCCTGCCCGTGGTGGCGGTAAGAGGTTGTATCCTTTGGTTAGCCGTGTTGACGGGTGGATTCAAAGGATTGGTTCCGAGGTTCTGGGTGAGTGCCGCTAGAGTTTTAGACATGGCAAGTAATTGTTTTTGTATCAACTCATTTTGTTTTTTGACTAAGTCAAGCTTTTGCTACATGGGATCAGTTGTTCGTCCCCTTCCCCATCCGGCTAGCTGCCGAGGTTGAGGGTTTTGAGGATTTTGAACATTTTTTCTCGGGCAGAGATTGGGAGCCATGGTCCTCCGATGAGAAAGAGGATGAGTTTGTTCGTAAGTATAGCACTTTGGTTGAAAGAATGATTGTCATTCCTACAGACGGCGCCAAACTGATGCTGCACTCTTTGGTCGGAAGGGGCTTCGAACTCCGTCGCCTAAGAAATACTCAAAGAGAAGGATTAGAGGGCCACCAAATTGGCTCTGGCGGTAGCCGCTCCAATGCTTAAGTCAATAAACTGAATTGAAAGACTGTAATGTAAACCAAAGAATGAGCATGAAACTAAAGCGTATCTTTAGGGTTTAATTTATAGGTTGTGACTTTCCTAAGTTGATTAGGATTTGGAGCCATAGAAGTAGAGATTTGATCATCGGAGAATAGCAATTACCATGTTGGATACTGCGCTTGAGAGATATCCGTGAGTGGCAGTTTCCTTGTTGAAGACTGTTTCCTTATCCTTTACTCGGTAGGATGTTTAAGGCGGTGTTGAGCTTTAAATCATGAGGGATGTTCTGATGGCCTTGTGCTCAAACCTGTGAGTTTTGAAGGCTAAGTACCCAAGCCTGCTCTGAATGGCTGAGTTTACTCTGTATGGCCAAGCTTTAACTGGTCTGTAATCATACGTGTCACATGGGGACTGGTCTGTCACTTTGTGGTATATCACTACCTGTCAAGAACTTGATATCTGAGGGTTACTGGGAAGGCTCTGGTGTTCGCCGCTCCGATGATAAAGTCAGTGAATAGAAAGAGACTGTAATTTAAAAGAAGAATTGAATATAAATTGAAAGCGTACCTTATGGTCTTATTTGTAGGTTGTAGATCTTCTAAGTTTGGTAGGATTAAGAGTCATAAAAGTAGGGATTTAAAGATATCCGAAAATGGTAGTTTTCACATTGAACTATGTTTCCTTGTTCTGAGGTTGGTAGGATATGGAAGGCGGTGCTATGTTCTGGACCATATACCTCTAAAACCTCCGTGTCTAATTGATTTGTATAAAATGATTTTTCTTAATTTGTACCCTGAAGAGATCTGTACAGACACATGTCATACTTTTGAATATACTTGTCATTTTATGGTATATCAGTAGGGAAAGGGTGAGATTGTTAATATTATCACTATTAGTGAAGGGAATAGCTAATCCACCCTTATCCAATCCATGAAACAAACACGACCTATATAAATAATAACCTATAGCATGAATAAAAAAATGAAATATTGACACTATCTATTTTGAGAGTATTATATCTTTTTCTTTTTTTATGACTCATAGTATCGACAAAGTAATGGGAAGGAAGGGGTGAGATTATTAATCTTATCACTATTAGTGAATGGGATAGTTAATCCACCCTTATCCAATCCATGAAACAAACACGACCTAAATAAATAATGACCTATAGCATGAATAAAAAAATAAAATATTGACACTATCTATTTTGAGAGTAGTATTTCTTTTTTTTTTTTCTTTTTTTTTATATGAATCGACATAGAAGAGACTCTAATTCGAGACTCTTGAACTTTATTCTCAATATCATTACTGCTTAGCTACACCCCCAGTTAGTATTCCTTTTTGTTATTCTATTGAGTAATATTACATGTTTTAAAATTTTGAACCAAAACTTATATCTCAAATGATGTATTAGAAAATTAAATAATTGTCTAAAACAATACCAATGATTTAATAACAAATTATTTAGAATACAAATTTTGATATAAAAATTTAAGACACTGAATATTATTGTATTTAATTTTGTGATGTATCAAAATATTAGTCCATTTTGAAAAATCAATATATTTTAAATTATTTTTTTCACTAATTTAATGTGAATATAATATTTAATGTAAAAAGAGATGAAAACAATTATTGTTTTAGTCACAGAGCATAATGAACTCGGACAAATAAATAATCAACACATCAATATTTCTCAGACGAATAAATAATTACCACATCAATATTACTGTGAATCACCTATCAATGTGTCAACTATTTATTAGCCACGGTCCAACCCAAACCAACCTCTAAGTGTGAAAGCCGGAACAACCTCTGACCTCTAAGTGTGTAAGCCGGAACCAACCTTGACCTCCAAGTGTTAGAGCATAAATGCTAACCCCTTTCCTGGGACAGTCGGAGTATTAAGGGAACACACAGTCACAATCACGTTTCAGAAGCATCTAATTTTTTTCGATTGATAATTTGAAGAAAATAGTGAATAATTGAGAGATAGTTCATGATTAGGCATTCGGATAGAGGCAGAAGGAAGCAGGATCATCGTGAAGTCGACTGATAATTTGCAGGTTTTGTTCTCTATTCCTTCCTGCTACCTTCTTTCAAACCAAGTTTACTTGATAGCTTAAATTAAAGATTTCAAATTTTTTTTCTTTTTTCTTTTTGATGGATGATTGACAGAAGCACTCACTGAGAAGTCCCATAATCCATTTTAAATTCTCTACTGAAAAGACTTGTTTTAAGGGTCTCACTAACTAAATTAGTCAAATCAATTGAGACTAATCTAATTAATCAGCATGTAATCCTCATTCGACACTTCTTATCTTAAATTTATCATAAAAATATCAAATCGATATGGAATTTTACAAATTCTTAGAGGTAGAATCTTTATAAAATTACTGGGATCTTAAGTTAGACTCCTAATATACCAATTTTACCATTCTATAGTTATATAAAATTATTTTTTTATGTGTGTTTGATAAGTCATACTAAGAAACCATAAACAAATACAAAAAATTGATTTAATCATTTTAGATGAGACAATTATATCAAAGAAATCATAGTGCTAATTTATCCGCCTATATATCATGGATTCTGGTTATGGAGCTTTTCATGTCCCAGTGACCCGAATATTATAAAATATTTTTTTATTTTATGCAAATTAAATATTTTAATATAATGATTGATCATTGATTTTATATATAATTCATTAACATTTTCTTTATATTGTTTATATTTAATATTTTAATATACTAATTTAGTTAAATGTTATTTAAATAAAATATACAAATATAAGTTGATATAATTTTTTTATTTTATAGAATCTTATAATTCTCAATTAGATCTGATCTTTAGAACCCTCTCATTAATTCATTATAGGATTTCAAGTTTAATAACTTTACCACAATCCCACTAGTGGCGGAGGAAAGGGGCCATAACTTCTAAAAATTTAGAAATTATATATATTTTTTTTGCTAAATTTTTTTAAAAATTAGAAACAAACAGCTTCCCCAAATCTTCATCAATTATGGTACGTACACTTTTACCCCCAACTATAATTTATAAATTTGCCGTTGAACCCCACCCTTATCATGCTATCATCAACAGTCAATTTAAACATCAAACAAGACATTTCACTGTAGAGGCGTTAGGAGGCAAATCCATTTACACTGAATTGAGCCTTAGGAGAAAGATCCAGGTACTGATTTTCACTTTTCTTCAGTTATGAACTTAGAATGTTCCTAAAATTTACTAAATACCTAAGAGACGTACATAGATATATTTTAAGCATCTTTTTAAATTTATAGTAAAAATTAAAAAATGTCTAACTTATGTATTATTATAACATAAATCTCTTGGAAAATCAAAAATGTAAAACAGTAAATATACACACATCTTGCAAATTGCGCTTAATATAAATACATGACATGGCCGTAATATATACATCTTGCAAATTTCACTGAATATAAATGCCTGACATGGCTGTAATATATACATCTTACAAATATACACACATCTTACAGTAAAATATACAGCTGTAATAATTGTAAAGGGAAAAAAATAAAGTACCCTAAAACCACCTTAGAACCATTTTGTCAACAGTAAGAAAGGATTTTCAATTTCTACATATATATCTTAGTGTATATGACTCTTTGCCAACACCAGTACCTGCATCATGACAAAAAAATTTCATACTAACATTCATAGTGAAATTTGTAATGGACTCAGTTTTCAACAAAGACACCAGCACATTTTCCTGTCAGAATTGAATCATCCTCTCATTAGTTTTCCATGTTTAACAGCACAATGCATTCATCTCTCTAATCTTTAATGGACTCAGTTTAGACAAGACGTCGTAGATACAGAGAAATGGGCCGATTCACGACCCTAAAAAAATTTGTCACCTTCACCGCCGTGGCCGCCGCCCCCTAACCTCCCAACCGGCACCACCAACTCCTCCATTCCTGGCAGCTCCCGTACACAGCAAGACATTCAGCAGCGTAAGGGTCACAATCCACAGGGGCCCCAAAATCAGAAATTGGGACAATATTTGAAAAACACGGCTTAATGCAAACACTAATTTCCCAAAACTATGTAAATAGGAAAGCTTGCATTGGCAATCAACGAATTGGTTAAGGAAATTCATGATAGGGATTCGCTTGGGTGAGACTAAGAGATGGGGGAAGAAGAAGAGTGAGCCAATACGGCAACCGTCGTAAGGAGTGATTTTCTACGTTTTCCTAGAAAATATTCTCTTTTATCCACCAACTCTACCCTAAGGCCCAAAAGCAAAAAAAAAAAATCTTGATATTTGTTAAATAAAATGTGGGTGGGACAGGCAAATCTCACTGCATTAAATTGAACTTGAATTTTCTTGTGCAAGTGTTCACATTCCTCTATATAGTTCCATGCTAATAAATGAAGGTATTAAATGATTTTCATAATTATTATGTTACTTTGAAAATTATCAACTTTTAGAATTATTTACAAGTTATTAATTGTTAGAATCCAGTCATATATTTTGGCTTTGGGGCTGGAGAGGTGTTGTAGCAGTGCAAGCGCATGCACCAAGGAAAAGCGTATTGATTCTATTGCTTGTGTTGTGATTCTAGAGAAAAGAAAGTTGGCAGATGGAAGACACAGAGTCAGCAAGTGCAGAATTTGAAACACGGGCGGATGATGCAGGAATTGAAACAGAAAACAGTGCGTTCAATGTGTTGGTGAGTCACATTGTAGGAATCCTAGAGAGGGTGGAGTCCACTCCATCGTATCTTTGTATCTACCGGGTTCCCTTGAAAGTACGAAACATAAATGAAGAAGTCTATACCCCGCATGTAGTTTCCATAGGCCCTTTTCACCATGGCAATGAAAGATTGCAATCCATGGAAGCACAAAAATTAATTTATTTTAAGAAATTAATACAACGGGGAGATATGAGATTGGAGGATTATGTTGGACTAATCAAGAAGCAGCAAGGAAAAATTCGCCGCTCTTATGCAGAGACTTACAAAAACAATTCCCCACTCAACAGTGATGATTTTTTAACGATGATTCTTGTTGATGCTGGCTTCATCATTGAGCTGTTGTTGAGGTTCAATTTCCATGAATTAAGAGATGAAAATGAACAATTATTTAAGCCTTGGCTATGGAATGACTTGAAGCATGACTTGATATTACTTGAAAATCAGCTCCCACTCTTTGTTCTGGAGGCATTCTTCAAGATAACCTTTCCCTCTTCCCCAGACAACTTTCCCTCTTTACTTCAGTTAACATTCTGCGTCTTCCGGAGTGATAATGCGCAGAATAAGTTGCCCAATTTTGAAGTAAGGCATTTTATCGATTTGATTAGAACTCTTTATCTGCCAATGTCAAAACGGTTGCCGCCAAGAGCTGCTGAAGAATTTAAATTTTTACATTCTGCAACAGAGTTGCATGAAGCAGGAGTGAGGTTTAGGGTGGGATCAAGCAAATGCCTACTTGACATGAAGTTTAGTAAAGGGGTGTTGGAAATACCATGCTTTAAATTAGAGAATAAGACAATACCCTATATTCGAAATCTCATTGCTTTGGAGCTATGTCACTATCCCCATGATAGTTACGTCATTGATTACTTTATCTTCATGGATTACCTGATCAACACCCCTAAGGATGTTGATTTACTTGTTCGAAATGGAATTCTTGTAAACTGGCTTGGTGATAGCGGTGCAGCAGCAACTCTTTTCAACAACCTTTGTACGAATATTACATATATGAATTCTAATTTCTACCTCTCTCGTCTCTGTGAAGACTTGAATGCGTACTGCAAAGTCCCCTGGCACAAGTGGAAGGCAACATTCACACGTGAGTATCTCAGCACTCCATGGAGAACCGCTTCTATGATTACTGCTTTTATATTGCTCTTCCTTACTTTTATACAAACTGTATGTTCTATCTTGTCTCTAAAAGGCAAGCCTATATAATTTTGAATTTTTGGATTGCACTACTTCGTTGGTAATTCTATTATGTCTGCGAGTTTATCTGTGGTTGTACTTGTTAAATACTATCTTTTAAGATTTTCAACCACTTTCACCTTGAGTTGAGTTAATTTACAATTCCATGGCTAGTCCCTTTTAAAGCCTTGCAGTTCTTGTGTTCCCCATGTTGCTCTTTGAATCTAAACTGGTAACTTATCACTGACACTTTATCAAATATGTTGTAAGCCAGAAATGCCAATGGTGGAACCGAGTTCACTGACGCGGCCTAGATTTAAGGCTCAGGACATGTTCACACACATAAATTTCCCCCTCCCCCTTGTTGTAGTAAAAAAAAATTGAACAGTGGTGCTTTTCAACCATCATTCCATTTTCCTTTGGCCAAAGATTTTTCAGCTTGGTTTTCTGTATTTCTGGATTTTTGTTCAACTCTGTTCTCTATTCATATACTACTAAGTTTCAAAATTCTTAATGGCATTAGAAATTATTTGTAAGTCATGTTTACTATAAATTTGTTCAGTTCTTTCCTTTTACAAATCTCAGTAGCATCTGAGAATTTATTACAAAAGTTTGGGAAATTGAGTAAAGATAAATAACAATAGTGACCCTCAATTTAACTTTCAATAGGACTTTAGTCAAGCTTTTGAAATTTCCTTGTATAACATAAACTTTTTGAGTGTCTTTCATCTCTTTGATTGTATTGTGTCTAATTTATAAGTTTTTTGCATCAGTAAATTTTGTTACTTATAAAAAATATTATCAATTAATATTAACTTTTTAATTTTTATGCTTATTGTTTAATGACAAATTTAAAAATTAAAGAAATTTATAAAGTTACTCTACTCCCATTAATAAAAACAAAATTTTTAAAATGTACATAAAACAAGACTGGATTTCCCCCTTTTGTTGCCCGAGTTTTCTAATGATTTGTGATATCAGCATTGTTGATTGGTACGTTGGGAAACAGCCTGTTCATTTTAGTTCTATTCCCTTTTTTTTTTTAATTTATTAATAAAAAACCTGTCAAAATAAGCATGTAAAAATTAAAATTCAAGACAAAACTTTACAACTTGAAAAGTTTTTGAATTTTTTAAATTATTTAAGAACAGATCCAACACTATTGATATGACATTATTAAATTTTTTTAAATAACAAAACCACCCATTTTTATCCATTCCCAATTCAAATTGGTCCACTCCAGATCATGATCCGCGTCTCAATCTCGAGTTCATCAAATGCTATTGATCCATCATCGCAAATCAAGATCTCTTTTTCCCGGTCCTGATTATTACAGTAGAATGGAAGGAATTTTGCAATGAATTACAAGAAGGGATACCTATTGGCACTCCAAAAAGACCTCCTACACTCCAAATCAATAATAACTTTTGGAGTGCAATGATACCTTCTTTTTTTTTTTTCCTGTCCATTTTGAAATGTCAGTAGCTCTCCCCTACAATAATCTCAGCTCTGTTTGTTTACATTTTCAAAAACAGTTTTTTAATTTCAAAACGCGGAATACGCATTTCAAAATAGATTTTTTTAAAATTTTTTAAAATTTAGATTATCATATTTAAATGTATTTTCATAATTTTTAAAAAATTAATTACAAAATTTTGAAATATATTTAAAAAAAATTTTCAAAAAATTGTATCTGAATTACTATTCAAACTAATAGAGCCACAAAGTACTCAATGGTCAGTACCTTCCACTTGTCGTCACTATCAAGAGTCAAGGACATCACATACAACAATGCTAAATTTTTCTCCAACTTTTTGCAATTATTTATCCTTTTTCAAATGAAATCTTCTTTTGTTAGCATGCTAAGGAGAACTTATTATATATCATCGTGAATTATTTATCAAGTCAATGATTTTAATTAATTATAAGTTGTTATATTAATAAAAGTTATTTTATCGTCTTTTATATATCTAACATGTTATACATATGATAATTTGTGATTGGTTAGAATCATTGGTCATAGACCACACAATAAATTCTCACTCGCTAAGATCATAGCACACTTTTTTAAAAAGCAAAAAGTGAAGCTTAAGTTATGGAGACATTATTCAATGGTTTCAATGATTAGCCACATATTTTTCCGCAATACACTATTGTTAACGTAACTATCCATCTAACCTTTGGGACCACCACCAAATAATTGCTCTTGAGTTGTGGCCTTGGACAACTAGAAAGCCAACACAATAGGCTTCCATGGGGATATGTTGTGTTGAAAAATAGGGTGTAATGGAGGCTGCAAAATAGAACTGAGATGAAAATACTTATCAAAATTTTAGGCGTGTATAAGACACTGTTCTTAAGAGTAGTTTCCGCCCCTCAAAAAATGTATCTTGGTACAGAAGGTCTCAGCGATCTACCCACTAGGATTCAAAAACTTCGTCTTCACTTATATGCACTCGTACAGTGAAAATTACAAGAACAACCTTATTGTAGCAGTGATCTTTTAGAAACAATGATGAAATGAAATTGGTCTCATAATATTGAAGGACAGAACTTTGAAAGAGTAACACTCACAACAGTGACGAAGAACAAAACTCTGAAGAAGTAACCAAATTTTCTAGAACAACTCGCAATATAGCAATGAATAGAAATCTCAAAGTTGGTAGAATGCTCTATGTAAATTGTGTGTATTGAATGATTCTACTGCCCAATATAGAAGTCGCATATGCAGAATCACAAGATTGATACAAGGAGCATCCATATAATTAGTAAGACATGTAACAGACGTGTTGACTTACCAACATAGAAAGAAAAATATTTGGATGCGGTAAAGTTGACCCACTGATATGGAAGCTGTATAATAGGACACTTGAAAAAATTTGAAAGGAACAAATATAGTAGGTCAAGGTCGCAAAATGTGGTGCCAATCGGGTGAATGCGTAAGGCTTGGAAACCCAAATTTGCACCCCCTGCCCAAGTGTAATGCAGGTGACGCTCCCGGCTAATTGGTTTTCCGCACGTAAATCCAATTTTTCACTAGGCTTGGGATTTGGGCTTGCCTTTTATGCGCGAGGGCTTACCCTTCTCTTGTTCTTATTTAACATACCTATAAAGTGCAAATACTTATATACTCACCAAAGCTATCTTATCTTTCCAATGTGGGACATAAGATTTTAGGCTTCTTTGAAGGAACACAAGTTTACACACTAAGGGAGATCTTTGTTTTTGAAATACCCATATCCAAATCGATATATACAATAATCCCCCACATATTTCAAAGGCAAGTGTAGAATGTATAAGAAATAATATGAGAGAGTAAGAAAGACCACTTTAGTGTAATGCCTCAGCATTGATATCTTTTGGACTATGAACTAACACGTAGGGTACCTAAGACTTGGCTCACAAAAATTTGGAAAAATTTAAAATTTTTATAAACTTCATTTCTTTATGTGAATCATCGTACTTATCACCCAGATTACACAACGTATTTTGGCCATATGCCATACCTGAATTTTTATGAGTGCTCTAGAAAACTTGCCTAAGCTTTTATAGGAAGTGGCCCTACCTTCACACCTATATAGGTAAATCCATTAACTGTGTACTGCAATTAAACACACCACCATATAAGGGCTATTGTATTCATTAAGAGTTATTACTCAACCTCACACATTATAGTCTCTTACACTATCTACACCATAGGGATGGACAATGAGATAACTGATGGTGTCTCATAAAGTCAACCAGTAGCTTGTTATTACCCATATGAACCTAGTTTGTGGGATCTCCACTCATTTAGGTTTGGTTCCTACCACTGTTGACCTCTATAATAGGCCTAAGTCCCATCCCCTTGATTTATTATTGACTAGCTTCCTTCTTAATGGCTTGGTTAGAAGGTCTGCCAAGTTAATCTCTGACCGTACAATGTCTAAGGATATAATTAATCCCATCAATCACCAGCTGCCTCACAATATTATGTCTTAGGCAAATGTGCCTGTTCTTGCCATTATAGGTGTAACACCCCAACCCGAAATATAACACTAGACCCGAGGTAGACCGAGTCAACTGATGTGAAAACCGACTTGTAAACTGAACACGTAGTGTAGTGAGAAGGATGTACGACTTTGAGAAAATACACCGTGACAAAACACATGATATGATTCATGGGCAACTCTGAGTGCCCCGGGGAACACCTGTATAGGAAACTAGGCTACATGGAAAAAAACATGTATGCAGACACGTTTTGATATCTAAGGTAAAAAAAGTACGTTTTGATAAGAATTTAAAAACCTCTATTTGATATAATATATATAAAATTAAACTATATTAACATAAATAAGGATCAAATAAATTTTAAATATTAGAGTCTCTTGCATTAATATAATAAATACTTCAATTAGAACTACATCGAATTCTTACGTGGTTCAATTTTAAAAGTGTTGTTTTTTTTTTATTTGAACTATTAATATAAGGAGTTAAAGTATACATAGAAAAATATTTTGTCATATTTACACAATGTACAAAGGATACTAATTTTTTTTTTTTTATGTGTGATATATATCGTGACGTATTGTGATATATTACAAATTAATATCGTGATATCTAAGTGCTATTTTGAGATTTAAAAAATTGTGATATTTATCACAATTTTTTGTGATATTTTACGGATATTTTGTATAAAAAAAACTCGCATTTTAAATATCATATCGTAACTTAAAAAGTTATAATATATTGTGATATTTGTAAATATTTTATACCATGACTATACCCAAACCTTAATATATCATCACCTCTCCATACAAATGAGTAATTATTTGGTATGATTGTCATATCATGTTATTGTATGATGATTTATCACAAAATATTAATTTTTTAAAAAAATAAGAAACAATTAAAATTTTAAAATCACGAAAAAAATTAACTTTATGTAAAACACCATTACACAATAACATAATATAACCCATAATCTCTCCAAACAAAAGTTCAACGTGCATATGTCAACTATGATACTCGATATCATTAAAATAATAAAAGGTTGTTTGGCTCTTCTTATGAGATTTTTAAAATTACACTGCTCACTCCTATTTTTTTTAACAAACTAAAATACATCCCCTCCTATCCAACTTTTTTTTTTTTCAAAATGAAAAAATACTCCTTCATGTTTTTTTCAATACATTCTTTTTTTCTATTTTGACTAAATTTTTTTAAAGAATTTTTTAAAGTATAAAAATAAATTTAAAATAACTAACTTATATTTTTATTTTTTATAAGAGTTTTTTTAATCAATATTTATTTGAAAAAAAAAAGTTAAAAAAATTGTTCAAAGTCAAAAAGAAAATGTAAAAAATAAAATAAAATAAATGAACACTTTTGTCATTTTGAAAAAAAAAAAAAGATTAATTGGAGGTGAGGTATATATAAGTTGTTAGTAATAGTAAGGGAGGTCAATATAATTTTAGAAACCTCGAGTTTTTTATTGTCGAAAAACCCAAGGAATCCCAATGTAATTTATTCCAAAAAATGGTAGACATCTCTAATCTATATCTATATTGGTCACCTTAATACAATAGTTATATGTGATAATTATTGGAAGATTTCTCAAATAAGTGTCTATAAGTTAAAGTTTAAAGAAAAATATTTGAACTCCAAAAATGCATGAGTTCTTAAATTGTTCGAGTCCAAATTTAAAAAGTGAGGATGTGGCGAAGTTATACAATTTTAATGACTAAATTGGCCCTATGGGATTTTAACCCCAAAAGTCCCTTGATCTCTTTCGCCTGATATCTGCTCTCCAATCATCTCCCTATATTTTCCCCCCATTTTCCACCTCTCGTCCCTCAATTTTCAACCCCAAACCCTTTCTCTTCAACCCCTCCCAAAAAAGCTACAACGCCCATGAGCCAATCACAGTGGCCTCTTCCGCCGCAAAACATGATTACCTCAGATCTGCAGGCATAATCAAAAGATTCAAAACCATTAAGGCCAAAACGAGCAATTAGATGCCAAGAGAAGTCGATGGCCTTGCTTCAGTGTGGACAAGAACAAAAACATTTATATTTATGTCAACATTTCTTGTTGCTGAATATACATTGAATGGTTAAATTTCTGTTTTTCACTGCAGGAGTTTAATAGTAAGACATAGGACGTGAACCGCACTCTCCAAGAACAGATATTCTTGATCTGAGTTTTGTACGTGTGATGACTATCTTCTATACTACATATCACTTAAGATATCTATTTAGTTTATTAAACAAAACACATTTTTTTATTAATTTTTATTTTATACCACATCCAGTATTTTATTTAATTTATATTGTCTTGTAGTTGTGATTAACCATAAACATTTTTTTTTCTTGTTAATTTGGCTTATTGATTGGAATATGACGTTTAAAATGATCGTCATGGTTTTGAATTTAGGATGCAATATCTGCTCATATTAATACTCTCAATATATTATTATACTTTAATTATAGTCGTTATGTGTTATCTACATATCTCAACTTGTTATCATCAAAATTACTGAAATACTCTTGGATGAAAAATTTTTAGAGAGAACAATCTCTTTCTTGACAAACCATTGATTCTTTAAATGCAAGTAGCAAAGAATTAAAACAAAAAAATTGATAGAGAATTATAAATCGATATGTAATGCTTCCCTAATAATATGAAAATCTCAATTCATGTCATAAAGTTAATTTTCAAGAAATTTAGTCACGTTTGATATATTCTCCCCCTATTAACAAGTAGGGATCAATGGCTTATTTCAAATTCATAACCATTTTTGGTATATTAATGTGCACATTGAGTTATGTCAAGTAAGCTTAATTATCGCATAGTACACAAATGAAAATAAAATAAAAAGGTTTTTCATTCTTTTGAGATTGATATATTATAAATTCAAGATAACAGCAAGAATTTTTAAAAGATTAAATACATGAAATATTTAAAAAAAATTTAAATATTTTCTTCTTTCTTTACATCCAACGCAAAGCAACAAAATCAACAACAAACAAAATTGCCAAGCAACCTAAGCTAAACCTAAATCTAATTTTTCTTTTTTTTTTCTCCCGCTTTGGATTATCAAAAAGAGCTAAGGCTACCGACGATGAGGTGGTCTGTTTTTTGTGCTGAGGATGTGTTCATGGGTGTCTTTCACCTCAAGCATGTCTATCTTTCTTTTCTCATGCTAGTATTTGTTGTGCTCGTAGAGAGATTTAATGCAGATCTTGAGTATGTGCACGTCACTCTCAATCATATCAATGCGCTCTCCTATGTCCTTGAGGGTGTTGGATAAGTTGGTCTCAATGGAACATATTTGATTTCATATGCCAAACTCAAGTTTTCGAAGTATGTTAATAATTGAATTGTTGGAGTCTGGGATGGGGGCTTGAAGAGTAAAAAAAATATTTAATATGGTTTTCCAAATCAATTTACATTATTCTTTAGATTTTGTTATATATATATATATTATAATAATATTAATAAATTCAAGTAATTCTCAGCTTCTTATAATTCCACCATCCCGGAAAGCGAATACTTTAGTTCACTTAATAATCAAATGCTTACCCTACTACACATTTGATGTTATTTACCGTATTTAATTCAATTAAAATTTATGGGGAGAATTAAAATTTTTGGAGAGAAATAAATTAGACGATAAGTTCAACCAAAAATACACCAAAAAATCACAAACAAATCAATAAAGTTTCTACTGAGATGTTCAATTGAAATCAAAATAGGGTTATATTGTGAAAAAAATTTAAATTTTGGAGAGACAAATATATAAATTAGAAGTATTGAAATTTGGAGGCCCAACTCCCAATTAGCTCATCCTTAAAACTCAAGTGTTAAGGAGAGGTAGAGAATGCCCTTATATATTGCGCAGGTGGACTATGCAAAGGCGATGTGGGATTAACGCTGAGAACAATCCAACACACCCCCTTGACCTCAGCGGCCTACAAGACTGGTTGCGGCAACGTCCAACAGAACTGGCTGTTGGGATAGGCTGAGGTAGAAGCCCAACCTAGCTCTGATACCATATTGAAATTTGGAGGCCCAACTCCCAATTAGTTCATCCTTAAAACCCAGACGTTAAGGAAAGGTAGAGAGGGCCCTTATATATTGCGCAGGTGGGCTGTGCATAGGCAATGTGGGATTAACGTTGAGGACAATCCAACAAGAAGGATATATTTAAAAAAAAAATTTAAAAGTAGAAAAAAATTTTCAAATAAAAAAATTGAGCAGTTTAGAGATTCCGTCCGTGGGTAGGTATGGTTTTTTAAAAACTTATAAATTCTAGGATTTATAATCTTAGAGTCCATTGTCATTTAGGTTTATAATAATAATAAGAGTTAATCAATAGAAAGTCCCTACAAACTAAGATTCAAAGATAAATATTTTAATTTCAAAAATCTTGAATTTTAAAATTGTGTGAGCTTAGGTCTAATAGTGATAATGTGACATCATTATTTTATTTGTAATGACTAAACTGTCCATCTACCACCTTATTTTTCTCGCTCCCGCCATCCTCTCTCTCCCAATTTCTCTACAGCTTTGAACCCTAGCCCCATGCCGATCTATTAGCCGGAAGTACTATTCTCTCCCAAAGCAACATTCTTTTATTAAAAAATTTAAATATGCAGGGCATGTTCTTTAACCAGCCATAGATGAGAAAAGTTCATCAATTGAGCACTATAGCTAATAAAGTTTATTCATAGATAAAAAGAGAATATCGTGCTCTAACAAGCAACACATTGCAAATTTGAAGAACCCAAAGACACCATACTATCACTCAAATATTCTCCAAACTCAAATTCATTTTCATCAATAACACCAGCACCAAAGCTAGATCTGGACATAGAATGTTCTTCGTTCGAGAAATATTTTTTTGTTGTTATAATTTTTTAGCTGTGTATTTTTTTTTCCTATCTATTTTTTCTATGTTTTATAAATATTGGAGTATTATCACTTTCCTAATAAACAAAGATTGTTTGATGCATAGTTAAAAACACATGTATGATTTTTTTTTATTTAAAAAATTTCTCAAAATTCTCTATTCCAGAAATATTTTTGTGTTGCTATATTTTTTTTAGTTGTGTATTATTTTGTTTATTTAATTTTTTTTTTTGCTTTATCAATGTTGGAGTATTACTAATTTTTTTAAGAACAAAAATTATTTGATGCATTGTTAAAAACATGCGTACCAATATTTTTTGTTAAAAAATTTCTTTGTCCACATTCGTGAAAATTCTCTATTGAAAAAATATGAAATTTTTGGATAGAATTTCTTATGCAATATAAATTTTGTTTAATAAATTTTAATTTTTAAAATCTAAATATATATATATATATTTAATGAAAAAGGAACACATGTATTATAAATTATTAAAGGATTTACTATTAAGTCTTAGAATCGATTACTATTTTTTTTTTAATAAATAACAGCCACCCATTGGCCAGAATCAATAACAGCCAACACGGTTAAACGACATAGTGGCCCACTTTCACTTGCTGGTTGGACTGAGGAAAAATAAGCGTCAAATTCTCAATCATTTGTGATCAGAGAGAGCTGATAGATCGAGACAAAGAAACTGAGGAAGGGTCCGAGGGAGTAATAATTTGAGAGAAGAAATTATTGGGGCGGCTCTGGAATACATCTGGAGATCAAACAGAGTGTTGGATCGAGACAGAGAAATTATTGGGGCGGCTCTCGATTACTGCTGAAGTGGCAGAAGGAACCAACTTCATCCAAAATTGAGACTGCTTTGAGAACTTGGTGGATATATAGAGGCAGAAGGATACCAGCTGGATGACAGTGCAGCCATTAACGCCACCACCCATTTTACTCCGGGGAGACCAATAATTTGCGGGTTTTGTTCTCTCTTCCTTCTCTGCTTCCTCGTTTCAAGTTATTTACTTAATAACTTTAATTGAAGATTTCAGTTATTTTTCTTTTGATGGCTGAATAACTTTAAAATTTTGGAATCCCCCAAATTTTTTATTTTATTTTTATATTCATCCCGTGAATTTTTATATTTGCATTTTCCTCCGAACTATAATTTTTAAATCGCCACTGAACGCCGCACCCTTATGCTCTCCTGTGACTTATACATTGAAATGGCAATATGTTAGTTCATTGGTATTCTGCCGTGTAATATGACTCTTTTTTTTAAGTAAAACATTATATATCTAATAATATATACTATCATTAGAATGACATATTATTACACAATGTACAAAACCAACTAAAAAATATCTCATCAGTTGGTGGTGCCATTACTGAATTAGGGAGTGATGTGGTAGTAATTTGGATGAGGTCGAGTGCATGGTTATGCAACTATGGTGGGAATATGGTGGTGTCGTGGTATAGTGGTGGTAGTCATCATATTGGCAATGACAATGGACGTGGTGGTGGTATTCCTGCAACAGAAGAGACGGTGGTGATTGAGGTGGCGACGACAATGGGCGGATTAGGGGGGGAGGGGGGGGCGGGCGCAATGGGGCACCTGACCTCCTAAAATTTTGAAAAATGTTAGGTTTAATTTAGTAAGAATTTTATAATTGGCCTCACTGAGTGCCCTTTGCAAATTTTGATCTTCTTTTGAACTCTCTTTTTACTATTCATTTAGTCCGGTATATTTTTATTGTTTGTTAATATTTTGTTTGTTTTATATTTATTTATTTTAATTATTCAATTGCATCTTATTCATTGAGTTCTATTGTCACCCTTATTGTACTGTTATTGAATTGCTAAAATTAATTTGCTTTAGAATGTATAATATCAAATTCTTTTAGGTTAATTAATACCATGTTTTGGTTTAGAAATATTAATTTTCTTTGATAGATGGTTTGAGGATGTTATTAAATTGCTAAATTTAATTTAATTTATTTTATTATGATGATCTTTTTATAAGAAATTTAAAAATTAGGATTAATTACATTTATATTCTCTGTGACTTCAACAATTGTGGATATCTCCCTTACAGTTTATAAACTCATACTATCTCCCTTCTACTTTGAGTTTAAATTACAGATTCTCTTCTGCCGTCAGTTACAGTTATTGACAGAGGTAAATATTGATGATGGAAGCAAAAATTCTTTATCCAATGTCCAAAATACCCATAGAAATAGTGAAAAGACTATATTAATCCTAAATGATCATGTAAATTGGCAAACTTGACCTTGAACGTTGGTTGATCAAAGAATGATTTAAAAAATAATAATAATATTTACTATTTTCATTTAATCACAAAAAATCAAGACTTTTAAATATTATTAAACAAAATTTGAAATTAATAACAAATAATAAAAAAGTCTAAAAAAATGATACCCAAAATTTAGAATTAATTAAGGAATAATTTTTCTCTCAAAGTCGGTTTATGCCCTTAAAATATTTATATCTATAAAAATAATTTCATCTCTCCAAAAAAAACTTCAAAAATTATAGATGGACTGAAATTCTAACTTTTTTTTTTTTGTAACAAAAAACTAATTTTGCATATAACTGTATTCCTAAAATGTTCGAAGGAAAGGAAAGGGAAAAATCATGAGCACTCGGGAGATACCAAAGGTGGACATGGAAATAGATTGAATCCAAGATCAATGATCATCGATTTTAAAATTATAAGTTGATCAACACTACTAATACAAATGAAATTCATAAATTTTTCCTACTCAATTTTTTTTGAAGTATTCTTTTTTTGCTTGATTAAACTGACTTTATTTAAAATTTTTGACAATTATAAATGACACCTCTAATTTTTATGAAATTATATTATACATGTTAACTTTCTCATATTAATAACATTCCACTCCTACGGTCAACAGCCATTAATAATTGATGGATAGGGATGACATCACTAATATAATTTTTTTTAAATACCATTTTCCCCCCTTATTGAAATGACAATATTGCCCTCACAAGGACAATATAAAATGACAATAATGACCATAGTATCCTCCACTAATGGTTGAAGAGAAGAAGAAGAAGAAGATAGGCGAGTTCTTAAACTCTAGCCTCTGTATATATGATATATATATATATATATATATATGTAAGTTTAAAGAATTGGAAACATTAATGGAACAAGTTTGCTGCAATCAAACGATTGAGATTTGCGTCAATAACTTCGACAAATTGGTGGTGGGGCCATCTCATCAATCTTCCACTTTATGAATGGGATGGTTGGATGAAATCCAACGTCGACGCCATTTGATGAAATCCCGAACTCCAAATTTAATTGGAATCTCATCTTTTCCAATCATATACCTCTATCTAAAATGTTTTATTCTATTTATCTTTCTTAATTTTCATATAATACATCCTTCTTCTTCACTCAACTCTCAGTAACTTTTTTCTCTCACTAAAACAATATATATCTCTATACCAACTCCCCTTCCCTCTAAAACACAAACAACCAAAACCCTCCATTAATCACTCAGTCCACAAACTAATAGCCGACAGAGAGGGAGAGGGTTAGATTTTTAGAAAGAGGCGGAGATAGAGTTGCAGTTGATGGTCGTGAGGGGTTCCAGGTGAACTGGTGACCATGATGGGATTGCTTGGTGAAGGGGAGTTGCTGCAACTGATGGTGGTAGTTGAGTGGCGGATCGTGGTCAGTCATGAAGGTCATATGAGCGGCGGCGACGATGGGCTGTTGTCATTGATGCAAATTACCGTGAATGGAGGAATGTTGAAAGATGAGGGCCAACACCAGGCTACCTTACTGTGAAGGCATGGCGATGACTGTCTCTCTTAAATCTCTCTCTAAAAATTACTTGAAATTCCTCTCTCTCTCTCTCTCTCTCTCTCAAGCTTTACACAGTGGTCTCTGTCTTTCTCTAAAATTACTCCCTGATTGGCTTGCCCTTCTTTACACAGTTTTATTTTTTTTTTCTTTTTTTTTTATATATAAATTATTATCCCAATATAAGATTTTAATAATATAGTAAGTCTGATATGTATTATTAAAATCAAACAAATTATCACATATGCAATAGACTCATAAAATAACAAAAATTTTCAAAACAATTCAAACTTATGAGCATTGTCCATGCAAGAACACTCATCATGTATGACTGTATTTAGAAGTGAGAAAATAAGGTGAATAAAATCAGTTTTATTTATGTAGGTACTTGATCGTTATCAAAACATGATCAACAAGGCCACAATCGACAATAAAGCATTTGATCCCATATGATGAGACCAAAAGTCAAACTACTCTTAGTGTCCGAACTTAGCACTATCAAATAAAGTTTAAATATTGATCAAGCTAATTCTAGTTACCAAATTTAGCAATATTTCGCCAAGATTTGGTCAAGCCACCCTAAGACTCCTAAACTTAGTTGACTCTCTTAAGATAAAGTTCCCTCGATGGAACTCCTGCTTTTATCTCAAAAGTTACTTGGCTTAAACAAAATAGTTATGTACTAAAGTTCATTTTGCAATAATATTATCAAGTGTATGCAAGCAGTTTAAAAAATTTGCACAATAATATAAAAAAATATAATACTTTCATTTCATATTAGTAGTACAACACAAAAGGTATACATAAAGTGTTGGTTCAAAAGCAACGAAACTTACAAAAGGAAAGCTCAATCAAAAAGTCCTAACGTTCCCTTCTTCTCCCTAATTTGTTAATGGTCAAGATGAAGCCTCTTTCACTGATGAGCAGATCAAGTTCTAAGTCCGAGAAGGGATTGCCGCTGCATAGATTATAATCGCAAGTTAAGGGTTGTAATCTCTTTCTTCAGAGTTTTCTCAACCTCACAATCAACGTGATGCTTGACTAGCTCGATCAAACGTTCCATATGAGCTCTCCGCCAATCCACATTCAACCCACTCGAACTTATACTTGGAAGAGCCTTAAGCAATTGGTCCACTTCACTAACTCCAAAAGATCGAATCTCCTTTCAATCCAAAGTTAAGACAGCATCACCAAGGGTCTCAAAGGCAGTTTTTTAATTTGGGAAAGGGCTTATTGAAATTTGTAAAGGTTTGGGGGAATTTATAATGAATCTGCTCCAAAACTAGAACATAACGAGCAAATACCCTAACCTTTTCCCACAAATCTTTGCTCCCTCACTAGTGGCCTTTGAGAGCCAGTCCCAACATCTTGAATTCACATAGTACGAAATAGGGTATCTTTATCACTTTCTAAATCTGAGGGGTAGAACAGGAGAATTGTTGTTCACCTCAGTTGCACCCTCAAAACCTGGTGAGACATCTGGACTTGCTCGAACAACACTTTCTATGGGAGGATCCAACATGTCATTAGCATCCCCAACATGTTCAAAAGAAACACTTTGGCTAGGAACAATATTTCTTTGAACTTTCTCAGCAACCTCTCGAGGCAGATCAACTAACTCGGTATTTGCCACCTCTTGAGCATCCCCAACATTCACTGCCTCATTCAAAACTTTTTCTTATCGAGTAGACCATCATCTTCAACAACGGGGGAGGGGAGACTCCCTTCAGCATTATTACCTAATGCTGCAATTTCAAATTTGTGGGGCTTTCGCATTTCATCGCCTGTCACAAACTCTGAAAGAGATGTTAGAGGGCCACCGGGTCGGCTCCGGTGGTAGCTGCTCCGATGATAAAGTCAATTAAGAAGGAGAAAAACTAAACTTGAAAGAGAATAATTGACTGTAATTGAAAGATGTACCTTAGGGCTATATTTATAGGCTGTTCATCTCTTAAATTGGTTAGGATTTGGAGCCATGAAATTCGAGATTCGTAATTATCTGGAGATGGCAGAGATCAGAATATATCCGAGAATGGCAGCTTCTATATTGCATTATGTTTCCTTATTTTGAGATTGGTAGGGTAGGCAAGGCGGTTATAAGCTCGGTGCCCTATTAAGTACGTACTCCGAACTCGTTGCTCAGTAAGGAAGGTTTGCACCCTTCTGTTCAATGAGCGAACATTAGATCTGAATTAGTCTATCACTTCCTGACCTACACCTAAAAAACTTATACACGTGTCAATCTTGGGTTGAGCTATTATTTTTTGGTACATCAGCTACTCCCTCCGAGCCTTAGTTCTATGGGACCCATACAGAACTGAGGTTAGGGTTTCTGAAGGGTCACGCGTATTCTCATTAATGCGCTGTTCCGTATTCTGAGAAGATAGCCATTAATGAAGTGGTTACGACGCAATCATTACTTGCGACGTCGATTCGATAACCAAGGCCATCATTACCCAACCATCGTTTGGGATTTGGGGCATTAAATAATCCCCTTTGAGTTTTTATAAATAGTTCACATCTCTTTCTTTGATTTCTTTACAAATCTGCATTGCTTTGAAGCTTTGAGAGAGAGAAGAAACTTCTATGCGATTTTCAGTACACCTGAAAAGCTCTTCATCACTCGATCTTCTTTCTCCGGCGAGTTGGTAACTTTTTAATCTCAGTATAATAATAATTCTTTTTATTGCCATTCTCCCATTTTCTATTTTTCTGAATTTTTTACTTCCATCCTTTCGTAATGTCATCCTCTGGTACATCGTCCAGTAGTGTAGGGGATAGAGAAATGGTTGAGGTCGACAATAAGGGGCTACTTATTGTTGAAGAAATGGGTAGTCCCTCTAGTGACGACTCAAGGGTGCTGCTCCTTGAAGCGCACCTTGATTTTAGAAATAGGGAGGTTGGTACATCAAGCCAATCTCAAAGGGAAGAGGGTGAGAGTGCTATGACCGAGGAAATGTTAAATTCTCTTAAGAAGTACTTCAACTTTTCGAAGAATGTGACCTGTAGGGTCCCCAAAAAGTTAGATTGTCCTTTGGACATCATGAGGGGGGAAATCTGTGCCTACCTCGAATGGTTTAAGGTTAGTGTACAATTTCTTATGCACCTTCTCTTAAACGAATTTTTTTGTTAGTTCAAAATCTGTCTTGCTGAGCTGAACATCAACAGCTGGAGGCATCTTATGGCCTTCCTAGTGTTAGGTCATAAGAACGGGGTTGAAGTAGATCTGGACCTTATCTAGAGTAATATGGACTGAAGTACCTCAAGTCGGAGGGACTATACTATATGTAATTCGACAAGAGGTTCAAACCTTTGAACTCGGTACCCACTTCTAACAAGACGTGGAAGAAGTGGTACTTCTTCGTCAACGGAGGCTAGGAACATGAAGACTACGAGGACTGGACGTATTTCTTTCCTTGGTACATCGGCTTTAAGGGTGAGCCTATAGACCTCTGGTTGCTGGATTTTTTTCTTTTTTTCTTTCTTTTGTTTTTTCAAACTCTTCATTGTTTTCTGTGCCATGTTACAAATAAGAAGGCTTGGCGGAGGTCTGTCTTCACCACAGAACTCCAAGAGAGATACCGTTGACTTCTACACCCTTTGGATCAACCTCACAACAGGATTTTGACTCTCCAAAACTTCATAGAGGAGAACCTAGTGAAGAGTAAGTCAACTATACTAAAGAAATCGGTACTAGTGAGCTGGAAACTAGGCCTAAAGATGACTGGGAAGTCATCTAGTCCTGTCATTCCTCCCCCTCCTTAGAAGAAAATGAGAACTGAAGTGGGAACCACCAGTTCTCCGGAGCGCACTGTCTTTGAGGAGCTGGAGATACCTATTGCTCGAAAGAAGCCGCCGTTGCCTCCAGCTCCAACTGTGAGCTCGGCCCCCTATGGCAAGGGAAAGCTGAGCACTATGCCTGCCAGCGTTCTTAAGGACGGGAGTGGAGAGAAAACCATCAAAAGAGCCTATGTGGAGTCATGGGTTTCGGCCTCGGAGTGCTTCAAGGGCGCGAAGCCCCGCCGAATTGCCAGAGACAGGTAAGGAAGAAATCATTTATTTATTTATCTTTTATTCGTCTTCCCGTTACATCCATCCTGATTGATTTACTTGCATTTTTTTTTAGGTTGGTCACACCATGGCCTCTATCATGGACTACCCCGAGGAGTCTAAAAGGAAAGATAAGCTTTAGGTCGAGTTGGACAAGGCCCGCCTCCAACTCGAAATTGCCCTCTCTATCTCCCTTTCCTTTGAGGAAAAATATAAGTAGGCTCTGAATAATGTGGCTATTCTGGAGTCACAAAAGAATAGCTTGGCCTCCTATCTAGAGGCCTTGAAGAAGGAGAAGGAAGAGGCAGAGGTTGCGGCGGCTCTGAAGCTGGCCTCTAGCGTCAAACTGCCAGGGTGGCGGCTAAGAAGGAGGCTGAGAAACAGCTCAAAGAGGAGCTGAATCGGTTGGGCGACGAGTTTTTGGACTATAGGTACGAGCTCTTCCGCAAGAAGATCCAGAAGCTCTACCCCGACCTCGATATCTCGGGGGTGGATGAAGTGCAGCAAGATGATCCAGAACTGAGCCCCTCGGAGGCCTTCCCAACTGAACCTACAAGGGAAGCTACCCCTGCTGCTGAAGACCCCTGAATAGGGTGTTTTTGTTTATCTTGTTTTTTTTTTTTTTTTGTAACACTGTACTTTTCTGCCCTCTTGGGCATATTTAATGAAGGAACTTTTATTTACTTCTGTTCCTAATTCTTAATTTTGAGAGCACTCAGACTTGAATTACTTGCAATTAAATCAAACATGATGATTTCATACCCGAAATACTTGTAATTAAGTCAAGAAATAATACTTGTAGTTGAATTAAGGTAAAATATTCAAACTTGAGACATTACTAAGATCTGAGATACTTGTAATTAAGCCAAGAGAAACCTTCAGTCTTGAAACACTTGTAATTAAGTCAAGAAATAATACTTGTAGTTGAATCAAGGTAAAATATTCAGACCTAAGACATTACTAAGATCTGAGATACTTGTAATTAAGGTAAGATAAACGTTCAGACTTGCAACGGCTGGAAGAATGGACCGGAGCTAGGCGTCCGTGCATTAGGATGGACCAGACCTGGGGGTCTATACACTGAATAGGCCAAGCCTATAACACTTATAATGGATACCAGGCTTATAGGAGTCACTAAAATGGACCAGACCTAGGGTATGTGCATTGAATCGAACCAATCCTATAGCACTTGTAATGGATACAAGACTTATAAGAGTCATTGAAATGGACTAGACCTGGGGTCTGTGCATTGAATCGGACCAAGCCTATAACACTTGTAATGGATACAAGGCTTATAGGAGTCATTGAAATGGACCAAACCTGGGGTTTGTGCATTGGAATGGACTAGACCTAGGGTCTGTGCATTGAATCAGACCAAGCCTATAGCACTTGTAATGGATCCAAGGTTTATAGGAGTCATTAAAATGGACCAAACCTGGGGTCTGTGCATTAAAATAGACTAGACCTGGGGTTTGTGCGTTGGAATGGACTAGACCTAGGGTCTGTGCATTGAATCGGACCAAGCCCATAACACTTGTAATGGATACAAGGCTTATAGGAGTCATTGAAATGGACCAGACCTAGGGTTGTGCATTGGAATGGACTAGACCTAGGGTCTGTGCATTGAATTGGACCAAGCCTATAACACTTGTAATTGATACAAGGCTTATATGAGTCATTGAAATGGACCAGACCTGGGGTCTGTGCATTGGAATTGACCAGAGTTGGGGTCTGTGCATTGAATCGGACCAAGCGTATAGCACTTGTAATAGGTATAAGGCTTATAGAAGTCATTGAAATGGACCAGACCTGGGGTCTGTGCATTGAATTAGACCAGACCTAGGATCTATGCATTGAATTAAACCAAACCTCTAGCAGTTGTAATGGATACAAGACTTATAGGAGTCATTGAAATTGACAAGACCTGGAGTCTGTGCATTGAAATGAGAACACTTGGAAGCAAAAAGAACATTTTTTATTAATAGTACTTTTGTAAGTGTTTGACATTCTAGGGCCTAGGTACTGGCTTGACAGTTACATCCTCTAACCAGTAGGTTGTGGGCTTGACAATCTTAGTAACCCTATAGGGCCCCTCCACAATTAGGGGAGAGCTTTCCCATGGTGGGATCTTTGGTGTTCGGGAATACTCTTCTTAGGACGAGATCATCGAGCTAGAAGTTGAGCGGTCTCAACCCATGACTGAAGTTTTTGGCCAGTCTGCGCTGATAAGCTTTAGCCTTGATCCTGGCCTGTTCTTTCATCTCTTCGAGTAGGTCAAGATTTTTTACAATTTTATAGCCGTTGGTTCCTTGATCGAAGGCATCCGTTCTTAGGGTTGGCATGCCGATCTGGACAGGGATGACCGCCTCAGTACCATATGCAAGTGAGAACGGTGTCTCTATAATCGGTGTTCTTTTGGTAGTTTGGTAGACCCAGAGTACTCTATGGAGTTCTTTAACCCACCTTCCTTTGGCCTGTTCCAACCTTTTCCTGATACCATAAAAAATTATGCAGTTGGTTACCTCTGCTTGCTCATTAGCTTGGAGATGCCCTGGTGAGGAGAAGTAGCGACTATTGTGCAGGCCTTCACAGAATTTCCCGAATACTTTTCCTACGAATTGTGTGTCATTGTCAGAGATGATGACACAGGGTATGCCGAACCTACAGACTTTATTCTTCCATGTGAAGTTTTTTACCTTTGCTTCGGTAATATGAGTTAGAGGCTCAGCTTCTGCCCACTTGGAGAAGTAGTCTATGACAATGAGTAGATATCTCCTGTTCTGTGTGGCCTTTGGCAGTGGTCCCACAATGTCCATCCCCCATTGAGCGAAAGGCCAAGGACTAGTAATAGGGACGAGCTCGTGATGTGGTTGGTGCTGGTATGAAGCAAAGCGTTGGCACTTGTCATACTTCTAGACTTACTCCTTGGCCTATTTCAACATGCTCGTCCAGTAATAGCCTTAAGTTAAAGCTCGGTGGGCTATGGTCCTGCCGTCGTTATCGTTTCTACAAATTCCTTCATGAATTTCGGCTAGGACATATTAGGATTCCTCTTGAGAGAAACACCTTAGGAGAGGTTGAGTATAGGATATTCGATAAAGCTTTCCATTTAAGATCAGATACTGGGCCGCCCTGATCCAAATCCTTTGGTCCTGGTTTTTATCTTCTAGAAGTAGTCCCTCCTATATGTACTGGAGGATGGGAGTTATCCAGTTCTGGCCCTGCTAGGACATTCGGGTGGATTGCACATCCTCAAAGCTCAGCTTCGGTTGGTAAAAAACTTTTATTGTTGAGCCTCCTCCTAACTTGAGATGAGAGGCCATGTTTGCTAATGCATCGGCTCTGTGGCTCTGGCTTCTTTCGATCTTCTGAATGGTGAGTTTTTGGAAAAAGGTTTTCAACGAGTCTACCAGTTTTGAATATCGGACCATTCTGCCATCCTTGAAGGAAAACTCCTCCGAGACTTGGCTTACCACCAGTTGGGAGTTCGAAAATGTTTCAAGATTCTGAGCTTCACATTCTAGAGGCGAGCTTTATACCCAAGATGAGTGCTTCTTATTCAGATTCGTTGTTCGAGGCTTTAAACCCCAAGGTAACTGCCCTTTCTGTTATGATTCCATTTGGGGACTGGAGCATGATGCCAACTCCTGAACCCCTGTCGGTGGATAAAGCGTCAGTGTAGAGTCGCCATACTACCGTATCTATGTTGACCCGGGCTTTGTTATGTAGTGCTGGAATGAGTTCTAACACAAAATCTACCAATGCTTTGCCTTTAATGGAGGTCCGCGGTATGTAGGATATGTCGAATTCCCCCAACTCCACAGACCATTTGACCAGTCGTTCTGAGACTTCAAGCTTGTGCAGAATTGACTTCAGAGGGTAGGATGTAGGGACCCCAATGGGATGTGCTTGAAAGTAGGGTCTGAGCTTTCGAGCGGACATCACTAAGGCGAAGGCCAACTTCTCAACTTCGGGATATCTCTTATCGATATTTAGAAGTGCTTTGTTGATATAGAAAATTGGCCTCTGAATCCCTCTATCTTCTCTGACCAGTGCCGGGCTAATGGTATTTTCTGATACTATAAGGTACAAGAGTAGCCTTTCCCCTTATATTGGCTTGGAAAGGAGCTCGGCGAAGGCCATATACTACTTTAACTCTTGGAAGGCTCTGTCGCACTCAAGGGTCCATTCAAGGGCTTTGTTTCCCCTCAGGGCTTTGAAAAAATAAAGGCAGCAGTTGGTAGATCTAAAGATGAATCGGTTTAGAGGTGCTACCCTCCCATTCAGACCCTGGATGTCTTTCTTGGTCCTCGACGATTTCAGCTCGATCAGAGCTTTAATTTGTGAGGGGTCTGCCTTAATTCCCCTCTAAGAGACCAGGAAACCCAAAAATTTCCCTTTAGTGATCCCGAAGGTACATTTCAAGGGATTTAACTTCATCTTATGTCGTTTTAGTATGCTAAATGTTTGACTCAAATGCTGGATATGGTCATTCTTTTTTAAGCTCTTGACCAACATGTCATCTACGTAGACCTCCATTGTGCTGCTAATCAAGGAGTCAAACATTCTGTTCACCAGCCGCTGATACGTGGCGCTAACATTCTTCAGACTAAACGACATCACTCTATAACAATAGAGACCTTGTTCGGATATGAAGGCTGTCTTTTTCTAATCTAGAGGGTACATCTAAATTTGGTTGTACCCTGAATATGCGTCCATGAAGCTCATAAGCTCATGTCCTGCAATTGCGTCAACAAACTGATCGATCCTTGGGAAAAGGAAGCTGTCTTTAAGACAGGCTTTGTTGAGGTCTGTATAATCGACACAAACCTACCATTTTTCGTTCTTCTTTTTGGCAAGGACTGTATTGGTGAGCCATTCTGGATAGAATACCTCCCTTATTATTCTAGCATCCAGCAGCCTTTGGACTTCTTCGTTGATGATCTTATGCCACTCAGGGGCGAAGGTCCTTCTCTTTTGTCTCACCGGAGGGTGGTCTGGGTCAGTCATCAGCTTGTGGGAGATGAGATTGGGATCTGTCCCTTCCATGTCATTAGTTTCCTATGCCAAGACTGATAGGTTGTCTTTCAGGAACTCAACGATCTTCTTCTGCTCGGATGGGGACAGATCTGAGCTGAGGTATAAGTGGCGTTCTTCCCCTTCAGAACTCACTAGCACCTTGACAGGCTCCTGCGTTGGTTTGGCCAGGCTGTCCCTTCCCTTGGGACTTAATGGCTCGTCAATTTCGGAGGGGCATTCCTCAGTCTCATGAAGTTCAGAAGGTGTAGGAATTCCTTCTTCACGAGGGTGCTGTGATTGCTATTTGTGGGCTTTCTCCTTCAACGCCAGAGCGTGGCACTCCGGGTAGTTGGCTGACAACCCCTAATTGTGCCGACCTTATCATTCTGGACGTACTTCAGGCACTGATGGAGGGTCAAGGTGACCGCCCCCATTGGATGGAGCCATGGTCTTCCGATGATGATGTTGTAAGGAGACTTGGAGTCCAAGACAAGTAAGGAAGACCATGGCTTGCCTAGCGGGGTGCTAAGGTTCCCATTGAATCTCGCCATTACAGCGGTGGTGGCCTTAAGATCACTGGTGCTTAGCTTCATGTGCTTAAAGGGCTTATAGAACAGCACATTGGTAGAACTCCCAGTGTCTACTAGAACCCTCTTAATCTCGAAATTCACAATTTTGAGCGAGATGACTAGTGCCTCACTGTGGGGGTAGTGCACCCCAATGAGATCCAGCTCTAAAAACTGGATGTGAGGTGCAGGCCTTAGCCTTTTCTCAGTAGTGAAGATCTAAAAGATGCTGGGTTCTGCTCTTGCTTCCTAAGCATAGCGCTTCCTGGCTCGTTGGACATCCCAGTCATTGCGTTGTTGGCATAGAGGACAAAAATGACCTGATTATTCTGGCGCGGCTATTCGTTGCGTGCCTCTCTCTGCTCAGGCCTCTGCTCTTATCTCCTCTGCTGTGGTCTGTCATTACGGGGATTTTCCCTTCCGTCCTACCAGATGAACTCCCGTAGACGCCCTCTTCTAATGAGTTGTTCAATTTCTTGTTTGAGGGCTCTACATTCATCAGTGGTGTGCCTATGGCCTGTGAAAATTGTATTATTTGCTTTGATCCCTGGAGTCAGGATTGCTCTTCAATGGTTCCGGCCACCTCAAATCCTCACGAGTTTGAACCTACTGGAGTATTTGAGTGAGTGAGGCGTTCAGAGGTATGAATGTTCTATACCTTCAAAAGTTGGGGCTGGCCTGAACTTTGGGTGCCGTCCTCTTGTCAAGACTTCTGACCCTCTTCTTGGTTGTGCCGAAATCCCTCTTCTGGGTATGGTCGTCCTTCTGAGCCTACTCTTTAACCTTTCAAATAGACATCTTTGCACCCTCTAGGTTTATGTACTTTCAGGCCCGCTCCATAAGTGCTTCCATGTTAGTAGGGGCGTTCTTCGTCAAAGAGTCCTGAAAACATCCAAGGCCAAACCAGATGCAAGGGAGGCCACTAAGAAGCTCGGACTGCAGTTTGTTACCTCTGTGAGCTCGGTATTGAAGCGAGCAATATATTACTAAAGTGATTCCCCGTTGGACTATTTTATAGTTAGCAAAAATTATGAACCCATCCTTAACCTTCTGTTGGTCAGGAATCGGTCAAGGAACCGCTTGCTGAGTTCATAGAAGTTGATGATTGACTCCCGAGGAAGGTTGTGAAACCACTTCAGAGTGGTACCCTTGAGGCTCGTCATGAAAGTATAGCACATAAAGGCATCGGTAGCTCCGTGCAGGGCCATCGTATGGTGATAGTGGGAGAGATGGTCCCCGTGATCTTCATGCCTGTTATATAGGGTGAACTTTGGGATCATAAATTTCTTGGGTCGCTCCTCTGCCATTATGTCAAGAGTCAACAGAGTGTCGAATGTCTCGAGTAGCTTTGCTAGTTCATCCTGCTCTAGAGGGGCATGGGTCCTTTTGGTTAAGACAGTTTGCTCTATAGAATCTGCTTCTTCCTCAACCTTTTGTGGAATTTTGGGCGAAACTGGCTGCTGCTGCCCTTGCCTCGTAGCCTCAATTCCAATGTGCAGGAAGTGATCCTGCCCAGTAGTGACGGGGGGGCATTGCCCTTTTTGGACCTGGAGAACTGGTACTTGCGGGGGTTGAAACTCAAACGGCGCTGGATTGGCCCCCGAGGTTGCTGGAGTTGGAATCCTTGTCCTGCTTTGGTAATGGACAAAAGGATGAAAGGCAGGTATCCCTAATCTTGGGGCATTTGATGGATAGGGGTCACCCCCTATATGAGTGGTACCATAGGGGTATACCAACTGCATGTTGGGGGTCTCCACGTTAGGAGGTCCTCCACTAGTGGTGGTGACAAGAGGTCGCGCCCCTTCATTAAGTACACCTGCAGGAAGGTGGGTGGGATTGCTTTACTGGTTTTGGGCCATAGAGGCCAAGGCCTGGGATATGGCAAGGAGTTGCTCCTGTATTAGATCAGACTATCATTGGATCCGATCAAGTTGCTGCTGTACATGATCGAGAGTTTGCCCCCTTCCTTCTCCAGCCGAAGGCCAGTTTCGGGGGTTTTGAAAACCTTTCCTTGGATGAAGATTAGGAGCCATAGTTCCTCAGAGACGAAGAAGTTGTTTCTGACTGAGAAATTTGTGGGAATGATTGTCGTTTCCCATAGACGGCGCCAAACTGATGCTGCAATTTCCGATCAGTGGGCCTTTCACACTTCGTCGCCTATCACATACTCTGAAAAAGATGTTAGAATGCCACCGGGTCGATTCTAATGGTAGCTGCTTCAATGATAAAGTCAGTAAAGAAGGAGAAAAACTAAACTTGAAAGAGAATAATTGATTGTAATTGAAAGATGTACCTTAGGGCTTTATTTATAGGCTGCTCGTCTCCTAAACTAGTTAGGATTTGGAGCCATGACATTCGAGATTCGTAGCTATCTGGAGATGGTAATTTCCATTCCGATCTCAGTAAAAATAGGGATCAAAATATATCTGACAATGGCAGCTTCCATGTTGCATTATGTTTTCTTGTTTTGAGGTCGGTAGTGTAGGCAAGGCGATGATAAGCTCGATACCCTATTAAGCACGTACTCCGAACTCGTTGCACGGTAGGAAAAGTTCACACCCTTCTGTTCAATGAGCGAACGTCAAATCTGAGCTACTCTATCACTTCCTGACCTGCACATAAAAAACTTAGACACAGAGTCAATCTCGGGTTGAGTTGTCATTTTTGGTACATCATTACCTATATAAGAAACATATAATAAAAACTCAAGAATGATTTTTGCCAATGAAGGGGTTTGTCGGACGAGCACAACCTCATTAGGTTGGATAATTTTCCTGTCATAAGTAGGTAGAGGATGGGTAGAAGTCCTTCGAACCTCAAATCTCTTCGAAGCAACTCGTCGACGAACCAACATTTTAACCATTTCTCTTTCTTCTTCCTCGGGAGCAAGGTTGGGCTTGAAGTTCGTTCAAAGCATCACGGGATAAAGGAGCCTCGATCGTAAGAGCTTGGGAAAAAGATGATACCTTGGCCTTCTTGACCAGAAATGGTCGAGTATTACCAATAAGAGGGCTTCTAGCAGCAAGCTTATTTTTCTTCTACTTGTTTGCCTTTATAGAAGTAGCACAATAAGAATTAGTATATCGATGCAGAAAATATGAATCTCGAGCATAATCCTCACCAACACCCTTTAAACCACCTCTCAAAATCTTTTACAATTGCAACCTTACCAACAGAACCCGAAACAAGACCTTAATTATTGCCTCAGCAAATCCTTTGTCCACATGAGCCTCTTGATTACCACCAACTGCAGCTTCCATTGAAGGCATCTAGAAAGAGGGGAAGAAAAGAGGGCAAGGTAAATATTTCTGTCAAGAAGCTTGATATATAAAATCATAAAAAAGTCTTACAAGAAACAAAAATACCTTGATCCCTTTAGAAGATTGTAAAGGAATGGCACCAACTGGTGCTTTTCCCTTACCCTGCACATCGAAAACATCATCTTTTGTCTCTTCTCCATTGCCATACTTTTCCTTTTTATCGAAAAACGAAGACTCTTGGGCTAATCCTAGAAAATCCAAGATGTCATAACCTCCCCAATGCCTCTTCTCTTTTTCCTTCTGATCTGGAATCCTAAGAGAATTGTCGTCCTTAAACACCTTGGGAGCTCCTCTTACAATTAGGTGATTAGCCTCCTCTTTGACAAAATCAAGAAAAGATCTCAAATGTTCTTTCCATAATTGATATGTGCCAAAGGAAGGCAACCCCACTCGGCCTTCTCTAAGAATGATCAACGGACCATTATCAGCAGACAAGTCTTATTTCTGAATGCCCATAAAATGAATAAAGCACATGTCATACCTCAATTGTGGAAAACCACGAATAGGGAAACCCTAATCAAAGCCAAATTGGAGAAGAACCCTATGAGGATTGTACTGAACACTCCCCTCAGCCCCCTTAGAGAAGAAAGGAAGACGACAAGGAATCAAAATGCACCCCCACAAGAATGAGCGAGCAGGAGTCCCTTCTTCCTTCAAATTATACTCAACTGGTTGATCGGGATAGAGTTCTAAGTCAGCCTCACCTCTCAAAAGACAAGTATATAGATGGAAGCAATACTCTGTCTCCCGATCAAGAAAATCTGTTAGCTTTTTTAAACTCCCCTTGCCATGCCATCTCCAAGCTCGGGGGAACCTCTTCCTCGTTGGGAAACATTTTGGTTTAGTGGGTGCATACCCAGGAAAATGCTTGAAGAGAAAAATCTGGAGAAAGATGGTGGGAGTATAATTCACCAAATCATATTGATCCAAAGAATGACATTGATCTCCAACAAAAGAGTCCATGCAATGGTATAAACCACCAAGAAATAAGGGACCCAAAACAAAACAACACCCCGATGCTAATTTGATAGCTAAAGGAAAAACTTTAGAGTTTATCCCATCGCCAGGAGACATCGGAAAGATGTATCTCCCCAACCAACCGGCAGGGAAGACGACCAGCTTCTGAGGGCTCTTGTACTCGGGACCATTTACAGCTCGAGGGGAACCACATTTTTTTTACATTATTGACAGCCTAGTAATCCTTGAAAAAATACTTTACCATGCAACAAAATTAGCCTTTTTCCCGCTCTTCTTGCTCCCATATTTGCCCACATAATTAGCAAACATCTCTAGAGAAGAAAAATCATAGTCACTTAAAAAGGGGAGCCTCATCAGAACATGAACGTCTTCTAAAGTAGGGGTGATCTCACCCCAAACACTAATAAATGAGTGAGAATCGCACTCTAACGAGGGGCCAAAGTGAGCAAACCTTCATTGTCCTTACGAAAAGCCAAAAAATGACAAAGCTAGATAGAGTCTAGAATTTAGGCCTTCTCAAACAACTTTTTATATACATCATTGGAAAGAATCTCATCAGTCCACTTTGCCCAATTAGCACCACCTACGGGACCAGAGCTCGCCATGAAAGTGGTAAAAGAATAAGGAAAACCCCCATGCTCTATACCCATTCTTGCAATGGACCCAGGGGCAATACGAGCTACATTATCGGAATCATCTTCGAGAAGAAGAAAGGGTTGATCGAGAGTCAGTTCTACCGTGTTTTCCCACCTCGTCACACTCTCCCCCAAAACATCCTTCGCCCTTTTTCCTATAAATGAATCCATTCTCCACTCATCGTCAACAGGGAAAAGAGGTACATCGCTATTAACAGTAAGAAGATCCATAAGGTTGGAAGAAGACATGGTTATAAACAAAGGACGAAGACAAAGACTCTTCTCACTGATAAAAATATAGTAAGCAAGATGAATGCTCTAAGATTTCTCAAATGAAAAATGTCAGAAAAAATAAGAAAACATAAGTAAAGGCCTTATATTCAAAATCATCAATGACGGTTGAAATCGGAATCGGTGCCTTAATAATCCACCTCTTTGAAAAAAACAAAGAACGATGCATGTTTACCAAAAACGAAGAGATATGCCACGTGACACCAAAACAAATGCATAAGCTAGGGCGTACATTCGTAAACAATAAATGTTGAGCAGATGTGACAGGTGAAAAGACGGATTGCATTTTCTCAAAAATATTAGTCATGATAAGCGTACTTCTTCGATCACATCCTTACTCGGGCAAAACATGAGCATGCAAAGGAAGGGGGGGCAAAATATAGGTACTTGATCATTATCGAAACATGATCAACAAAGCCACAATTGACAATAAAGCATTGATCTAATGTGATGCAACCAAAAGTCAAACTACTCTCAGTCCCTGAACTTAGCACTATCAAATAAAACTTAAGTATTGGTCAAGCTAATTCTAGTTCCCAAACTTAGCAGTATTTCACCAAGATTTGGTCAAGCCACCCTAAGGCTCCTAGACTTAGTCAACTCTCTTAAGAGAAAGTTTCCCTCGAGGAACTCTTATTCTTCCTTCACAAGGATGCCTAAAAATGTGGGAGCAAGTCCTCGGAAGACTCCTTCAGTTTGGCATGTGGCTATAGTGACAAAAGGCATTATAGACCCATTATTCGAGATACTTAGGGTTTTGTGGATTGGAGGCTAAAGTACAAGAAACTTCTAAGGTGTCCATCGCATGACTCATGCACAAGAACACCTATGGTCCTTCTTGAAAAAGAGATTTCGTGAACCTTCTATTATTTTCCACATTATAAATACCTCTTATTTTGGACTGTAACACCCACGTGGGTAGTTTGTTATGGGTGACGTCATACCCTAACAAACTCACGTGTTAGGATTGCTATAAATAGCCCACTCACATCACTGTGAATAGTAATTGTAACTATCACATTCTCTGTGTGACTAGTACAACCCTTGCTTCTTCAAGTAAACCCTAAATCTAGAGAGTACATGGAACAATGATGGAGGTCACTGTTTGCACAATATAGTTGATCAAAGCCTGTTCTGGCCCCTGCTCTCTCAAAATCTCTTTAAGTTACATTTCTCATACTTTCCCCTTTTTGCCACCCTACCTTGGTATCTATGGCTGTTCAATAAAGATTGTTCATTCCTTGTACAAACTTCTCTTTTTCTCTCTAGATCAGATTAATCACTTGTAAATCGATCCCCTTTGTAAACAATTTGACACTACACTTTCTTTAGAGGACTTTAAGAGCAATTATGTAGGCACTCTTATGGTTGAATACTCCATTCCTTGCAGCATGTAACTCTATCTGCTTGAAGCTTTCATTAGCATGGATATTACAAATAAACTCAGCCTCGTGAACTAATGATGGAATTGGTTGTAGTCCCATTATATTCAATAGGTAGAAAAAATGTAAATCAAAGCTTGAAAAGGATAATGCTTGATAGGAAGCTTCAAGAATGTAGTGATGTCACGCCCCGAATTCCAGCGAACCCGAGGCGCGAGTAACGAGATAAAAAGAAATAAAATAATAAAGGAATAAAAGATAATTAAGGACAATCTCATACATTCTACATGCTGTTTTGATACATACATAAGGTCTGGTCCCTTTGTTCATAACATACAAAATAAAATACAGTCTCGGGCTTATGCCCTTACACAATATCAAAAGCGCCCCTTGGGCCCAACATAATCCCCAATCAGATTGTCTCTATGTCTCGTACAGCTGGGACATCATCTGAAATGTTTGCCCCACTAAAGGGGTCAGCTCAACATGCTGGTACAATATAATGCTAATGCAAGAAACAGAACTAAGGTTGTGGCATGTGCAAGTGTACAGTTATTTCTATATGGCATTCGATATCACGATGGCAGTATATGAACAGTGTACAGTATATGAGTAGTATGCGTGACACACCCATGCAACTCTATGCCACCCATGTCTCATGATACGGTCATTCTCCGCTGGCATGAGTACCGCCACGTATGTCTCGCTTCACGGTCCGGAATCCGTCAGGCTTGCAAGTACCTAATGGCCGATTTTGGGTTTTTCACCACAGGATCTGCACCCTCATAATGCAAAGTACCAAGTGCTTAACTCACGCCATGTCCAAGGAATCACACTATGCCAATATGCTCTGGTTTCACCATGTCATAATGTAAGCTCAATGATGCATCTCATTCATACACAAAGCATGCTTTCAAGTACATATTTCATAATGTCAACAGTTCTCAAAGCATATACTTCACACACTACTCTAGCACATGCGATATACACATAATCATTATCCACATTATCACCCAACTTACAGCAAGATAGCATGAAGCACGTAAGTATGTGAACAATCAAGCAAACATGTGAACAATCAAGGCAGCAGAACAAGTATTCCTAATCTCAATTCTATTTCTTACTTAGCACAATATATCGTACCTGATATCGATCTCAGATCGGGAAAGTATACTCGTAGTAAAGTGAAATCACTGTAAGAACACCGAAGGCCAGGTCACCTTCTCTTTGCCTTTCCGTGTCCCTAAAATCATAACATGAGACTCAGTCCAATTGTCACTTAAATTATGCTATTCATCAAATTTTATGTCTTTATTTTATAAGTTTCTATTTTGCTAAATTAAACTCTATTATTGGATCCGAGACGTTGAAGAAAATAAGTTTAGATTTTCGTAGAACCGAATTCGGACATCTGGGTTCCAAAGGGCAAAACAGTCATTTTGTACTTTTCACGGGCCCTTACACTTCGAGGCTTCTTTTCACAAATCGGACCCCACGGTTGAGTCCGGAATGTTCGAAATAATAAAGTTTCACTATTTGTTTACTTAATTTGGAGTTCGTTTGACTGTGTTCCAATCTAGGGGCATTTTGGTAATTTTAAAGGTTACTACGGGTCTTTTATTTTTTGGGATCCTGTCTCATAAAACGGACCTCACCATTGGCCTCAGAATGGCCGAGATAGTCAAAATACACTAATGACTTGTCTCATTTGGACTTCGAATTAATTTAGAATATTTAATTAATTTATTAATTAATTAATTAATTAATTTAATTAATATTTTATTAATATTTAAATCTGGTGGGGTCAAATTATAATAAGTAATAGTTGGGGGGTCAGTTTGTAAATTCTGAAAGTTCTGGGTCAAAGTTAAATTTCCAAAAGTCCAAGGGCAATTCCGTAATTTTGAAAAGCCTTATCCCATATCCGGATAACCAAACAGGGATCAGACCAGAACAGGGATAGGATATCCCTGTTCCTGTTTCAATTTCAATTTTTCAATTTCTTAACCTTGTAACCAAACGGCCCTATTTGGTTTTTAATTTAAAACCTCAGATCGACACGTGGCAGAGGCGGTTCAGCCCCGCCCGAACCGGACCCGAAACCCGACCCGAGTGGCCTCCCTTCTTCCCCGACTTTTTGGCGATGAACCAGTAGGGTTCCGGCGCCTTCTCCGGCGCCGGCGACCGGTCTCCGGCGAGTTTTTCAGGTTTTTAAAATGCAGTTCCCTCCCATTTTTCATGTAGATCTCATATTTAAAGTTGGTTTTTGGTTTGGCCCCTTGGATTTTCACGAAATAGCCCCAAACCGTAGCTCCGGCCAACCATGTTTTCATGATTTCGAGCTTGGTCTCTAACTGTTTCGGCCCATATTCATCTCTAATGAGTTTCTGCACCTAATAGGGTTATTTTCCCATCATCCAAGCATGGTTTTATACATAAAATGTTAACCCAATCTCCCCACGACCGTGACCTGTAAATCCCTATTTCTCCCTCATCTTTTAATCATTTTTCTTCATTCTTTTTGCAAAACAATGCTTATAACATGCTCTCTAAGATCCAAAAATCAAATCAATCAAACAACTCAAAAAACTTAAAACAGAAACTAAACCCATTTACCTTGAAATCTTGATTTTCTCTCGGTGGGTTGTTTCCTCCCCCCCCTTCTGTTCCTTTTGATCCACTTCTGCTTCTTCCCACTTCAATCCTCTCCTTCTACTTTCCTTTTTAACTCACGGATGCACACACATACACAGAGAACACTCACCACCGACTATTTCTCTCTCTTCTCTTTCTCTCTCTATTCCCCTCCACTTGCAGCCTTCCTTGACTTCTCTCCCTTCTGCTCAGCCTCTTGCTTCTCCCCAAATGCAGCTTTGTATTTAATGCAAAGCTGCCTATACACCTATATATATATATATATATCAATCATCATACCCTAAACACACACACAAAACACACACACACCTAGCTGCCACCTCACACACATTCAGTTGGTCACAAATACACACGCACATTGCTATATAACACATACATACACATATCTATATTTACATGCACATATATTACACTACACATATATACATACATACTATACATACACCATGCATATATATAATCCATGCCTCAAAAGAAAAAAAAAAACTTAACAATCATAATGATAATAATAAATAAAATAAATAAATAAAAAAATATTTAATAACCAAAGAAAATTTTATACTAAAAAAAAAAAAAATTTTCGGGTTATTACAAGTGAACTATACCTTGACAGAAACTAGGTGACCCAAGTCAAAAGAAAGGCACAGGGTGTTGTGCGGACGTGATAAAAGCAAATAATAAATCGATCTCAAACAAAAAAAAAATATCAAGATTTACATGATTCAACAAAATGCTTACGTCCACCGACCATGATGTATCGAAGAGATTACAAAAACAAAACACTTATAAATTTGTAAACGCCTTTACACACATAAAGCCAACTATTCATTCATAAGAAAGAACCTTAAAAATAATACTTTTATGTATTCAGGTAACAAAATAATAAATGAAATGGGTCAAAATACCCAACAGATCTCCACCTTGGCCTAAATTCAACCAAATAATGCAAATAAAGTAAATAAATCACAGTTGCCTCCAAATGTGCCCTTAGGCGCCATGCACCCGTAGGTGCTTAAAGTTGAGAGATAGTGATCAAGTCCAAACATTGCTTGAACTTGACCCCAGCCACCACCTTAGTAAGTATATCTACATGATTATTTATAGTACCAATTTTCTGAATAATAATGTCTTACTCATTCATAACTTCTCAAACAAAATGTAAATAGACATCAAATACTTAGTTTGAGCATGGTGATTCTTTGTCAAACAAATTGCATTTTGACTATCGTAGTAGACCTAAATGTGCTCTTGAACAATCACTAAGTCCTCAACCAATCTATGTAGTGAAATATCTTCCTTAATGGCCTTTATCACTGCCATGTATTCTGCCTCAGTAGTAGACAAAGAAACTGTTGACTATAACATTGATCTCCAATTCACCAGTCCTTTAGCAAGGGTAAGGACATATCCTATAGTTGACCAATGTTTATCCAAATTTCCAACATATTCCAAATTTACATATCCTACCACATATTGACAAAGTTAATCATCCTTCTCAAACATCAAACCCACATCTATTGTCCCCTAAATGTAACATAAAATTCATTTTTTAGCCTGCCAATACCCTTTACCTGGATTAACATATACCTACTCACCATACTAAAAGTATGTGAAATATCAAGTCTCGTGCATAACATAATATACATTAGAACAACAACTACATTTACATAGGGAACTTGAGCCATATAGTTACACTTCAAATTTATGTGTGGAGACATCGGAGCACTAGAGCTTCTCCATAATAATAGGAGGTTCTTCTTCTTTAAATTTGATTCAAAGGAAGGTTGTGAAAGAGTGATAAAGCAACAGATGTGGCATTTGTGAGGACGCCCATTAATTTGCAGGTTTGGTAGGCTGATATGGAGTTATATAAACGGGATTGAGAGAAGGCTCAGTTTGGGTCAAAATTTATAACATGCCTCTTCAATTGTGGGTTAAAACCGGTTTGAGTTAAGTTGTGAGTGCTTTAGATAAAGCTTTATAGGCAGATTCTCATACAAAAGGCGTAAGCCACATAAACATTGCTAGAGAATGTGTTGAATTGGATGCTCATTTTGAACCTCCCAAGTCATTTGAAGTAGTGCTGGACAACGACAAATCGGTGGAGATATCAATTGAGTATCAATAAGCTCTATTCAAATGCTCTAGGTGCAAGGTTTTTGGTCATAAATGTAATAATACTATGAATGAGGTTTGGCAGCAAAAGCTTACAGATAAAAAGAATGATAGGAGCTTAGCTCCAGGGGAACCAGAAGTGTTATGGGAATAAACAATAAACAGTAAGTAAGAAGGGGCTGAAGAGGAATGGAGTGAGGTAACCAAGAAAGGCAAGCATACTGTTTTTTCAAATTCTCAAAAACTAGATAACATTTGTGATGTACAGCAGCTAGAGGGAGATGAGGCCCAGACCAATGGGCAATCTGTGGACTCCTTTAACCAAGAGGAAAGAAAAGTAGACCTTAGAGATAGTCAACCCCAAGTTGAGGTGTGTAAACGCTTTTAGTCATTGCTAACAAATAAATGTACTGTTGATCCTATAAGGGCCAAATCAAAAGGCACCTTACCTATTGTGCTTGATCCTTTGATTAATAAAATGAAGCGAGTCGATGGGTGTGATTACAATGTCAAGATTCCTCCGACAATTAATAGGAAACTTGAGAGGTAGTTTCTCGGGAAGCAAGGGAGGTAGAGGGAACCACCTTGCCAAGTCTTCATGATTAAGTGTGCTTGTTGGAACATTCGAGGGCTAAATGACCCTTTAAAGTAACAACAAAAAAAGTGAAATTTTTTTATGAAGGACTATGACATAGTTGTTATAGGTATTGTGGAAACTAAAATCAAAGCCAATAATAGCCTCAAAATCGCTAACTTCATCGGTCATGACTAGGAGTTTAAGTATAACTATGAGTATCATGGTAATGGGCGTATTTGGTTGGGCTAGAATACTACTGTTGTGTATATGGATATTTTGGGAACTTCTGATTAGTTTATTAATAGAGTTGTTAAGGTCATTGATTCAGGTGATTTTTTTGTGGTATCAATGGTTTATGGCCATAACTCTATTTTGGCTAGGAGACCTTTGTGGAGGGAGATAGTGCAACAAGCGAGAGCCAAGAGTAACATCCCATGGCTTATTTTTGGAGATCTCAATGTAGTTAGATATCCAAGTGAAATACAAAGAGGCAACTGTAGATGGCCTCTTTATATGGATGGGTGTAATCAAGACATCATTGGAGCTGAGCTTAAAGACCTGCAATTTTATGGTTGCTGGTTTAGCTGGTCGAATAGTCAAGGTGGGAATATGATTATTAAAACAAAGTTGGATAAAGTCATAGTGAATGAAAAATGGTTGCTTACATTCCTTAATCCTAAAGTAGAGTTTGTATGCAAGGTATTTTTTATCATTGCCCAGTAGTGGTGCACACTAGGATTGTGACTAAACATAGGAAGGTTCTTTTTAAATTCTTCAATTACTGGACTGATTATGAAGGTTTTTTACCTATGGTTTAGGATGTTTGGGGCTTACGTTGAAGGGTTAACTATGTTTCGCTTATGTTGCAAGCTTAAGAAGGTTAAAGTTACCCTCATCAATTTCAGCAGAATCATGGAGTCGGATGTTAGTAAGGACACAAACAAAGATAGAAAGGAGCTTTTGTGCATTCAACAACAGTTGGAGGCTAATCCAAAGTGTTTGGTTCTATTCAAAAAAGAAAGAGCATCTCTTAGTACCTTTGCAAAGGTTAGCAACAATGCAGAAAGTCTCATTAAATAGAAATCTCGCATCCAGTTGCTCTAAGAATGTGACATGAATACTACTTTCTTTTTGAAAACTGTAACCAATAGACACAATTGTAATAAGATTCCTAGTTTGGTTACAGAGTAAGGGTAAAGGATTGAAAGGGTGGAGAGCATAAAAAAGGAAATAGTGGGTTATTATGAAGATCTACTAGGAAAAAAGACTGAAATGCCTTATCTTGGGAGGGATTCTTCGCAATCTATCATTAATAAGGAGATATCTATGGAGAATGCAGAGACCCTTATCCATCCTTTTAGTAAAATAGAGGTTAAGGATAGCCTTTTTAGTCTCCATCCCTCTAAGACCCTTAGGTCAGATAATTTCAATGGGTTTTTCTTCCAACATATATACTTGGCATATTGTTGGTCCTGATTTTGTTACCGCAATCAATGAGTTCTTCCAATACAAGGTCATAGAATTTTAAGGGAGGTCAATGCAATGGCTATCACCTTAGGTCTGAAGATGCCTAACCCTTCTAAGCTAAACAATTATCATCCTATCTCCTGTTGTAATACTATTTATAAGTGTATTTCCAAGTTCATGGAAAACAGGCTCAAAAAGTTACTGCCTAGAATTATTAGAGACCATCAATCTGCTTTTGTTCCCGGCCGGGCTAGCTTAGATATTATCCTTCTCGCCTAGGAATTGATGCATAATTGCAATGGAGATAGGGGTTCTCCTAGGTGATGTAGACCTCCGCAAAGCTTATTACTCCATTAGATGGGATTTTTTTTGGGATGTGTTAGCTTTGATGAAGTTCCCTAAACTTTTTATTGATTAGGTTAAAGTATGTGTCATGACTCCTTCCTACTTAGTGGCTATCAATGGTGAATTAGTTGGCTATTTTAGTGGTCCCTGAGGCCTTCTTCAAGGAAATCCGATCTCCCTTGACCTATTTGTTATTGGCATGGAGGTTTTCTCCATGATCTTGGAGGCGAAACAGGGAGCTAATTTTGGGTTCAAATTCCACTGGCATCCATAGAGTTGTGGCTGGTTCAGCTTCACCGACTTTATTAACCCTCACATCTTAAAGCACCTCCACCATGACGACTGCCTCGTCAACGATGGCAAGTTCGTCATCAACGGTGACACCAATTTTTTTTTGCGATTCACAATCAATGGCGACAATTCCTCCACCGACCTTCTTAATCAGGTAATATATATGCCGATGGTGCGAGTGGAACATCTACTATTGGGTTGTTGGTGTTCACATGAATTGGGAATAGTGTTGTGTATCTGTAAATGCCGAAATAGATATAGAGAGAGATATACATGAGATATATTCTACCAAAACAAGAGGTGTGAATTGTGAGAGGTTGTTTTGTTGCCAAAGTATTCAATTAATGAGCTATTCTGACTTTAATAAACTGTGAGTAGGCCCTTTTTCATTAAGAGTTTTTCTTATGCTTTGCGTTGTTCCCGAGGCAGCATTAGATCAGTAAGTCTCAAAGTTGAATGCATTGGCTTTAAGCCATCCTGTTGAATCAAATCTATAATGGCATATGTGGTAGTAGGCATGCTCTTTATGTTATTGTACTAGTTACAATAGTGAATAAAGGTCTTGATTTTGATTGGTTGTGTAGAGTGAATTCATCTGAATTTAACAAAAGGGGAGCATGGGAAATGTTTTGACTGCATAGTATATATTACTGTACAATAGTGAGGTTCGGTAGTGTACAATTTTACACTTTTATAATTAGTATATTTTTAATAATTTGTGTTTTAAAATTGACTTTTTTTACAAACGTTTCCACAGTTGAAAGTTTGTTTCCAGCATCCAATTTGTGGTCGATGAATTTTTTTCAATTTTTATAAAATTGTGAATTTTTGCAGTTTTAGAAAAGTGTAAAATTTTACAATTTTAGTTGGGACTAAGCTTTTTACTGCAAATGTGTAAATTTTATACTTTCGTACTTTTGGAATGATTTTTTTCTTCAGATTTTCATATTCAATATGTCTCTTGTTTGATAGATCTCAGTGTTTAGATTCTAAATATATAATTTTTATTAAAAATGAATTTATAAATTTCAAGTTATTGAATTTTAAAGTTCTTGAAAAAAAAATTATGGTTGCTCCTTATTTCATAGGATTCGGTGCTCTAGCCATGCGCCTTCTTTGGAAGTAATGAACTAAATTAGGAATGTAAGGGTATTTTAGTCATTAAAGATTAGAAGAACTTAGTGGATTAAGTTTAGACTGAGATCTTATAATAATTTTTATACTTTTAGTAGACTCTTGTCTGAACGACCCTTCTTTAAATTAAACTATTAAATAAAATGTGGACGAGACAGGAAAATCTCACTGTTTTTAATTGAATAATAATGTTATTAGTTGAAAAATGACATGTGTGATAATGTTATCCAATTCCCTTCAGCTAGTGTTCACATTTCTATACATGTTTCCATGCTAATAATTGACAATTTTATATGATTTTGATAATGTTAACTATATGTATTATACATGTGTATATTATTTATGTATTATACATGTGTATTACGGCCTATAAGTAGGGTTAGGGGTTTCCTTTTTTCTTGATTCCTTTTTTCCTTGTTTCCTTTTTTCATTGCTTTCCTTGTATATAGTTTCTTACCTTGTTTGTCCTCTCAGCTCCTGTATATAAAGGAGTCTCTTCTTGTAATATATTGTACACAAGATATATACATATATTTCATTTGTTTCTCTTATTTCTGTCAACATGGTATCAGAGCCATCTTGATTAGTGACCTTCACCATCCACTCAAACTTATTGTTCTGATTTGGTCTGGTCAAGTCTAGCAGTTTGTGGTCCCAAATGTTTTTTTTCTTTTCCCAATTTTCTTGTCTTCATCATTGTTGGGTCCCCAACAACAACAACACCAGTTGTTCCTCATCGTGACCACTATCTATCTCGCAAGCTTGCCACCGTTAGAGCGCTGCTATTTGTTACAGACCCAACACCAATCACTCACAACAGCCACGTCCTTGATAATCCTCCCTGTCTAGCAGCCCAAATCAAGTCCCACAATTTTTTCTCAGCCTATCATCCTCAAGGGCACTACGCTGCTCTCTGAATCAATCACTGCATGTGTATTACCGTCACAACAGCAACACATCCACAGTGATAACCCACTTTCGCACTGCCACCTCGGGGCTCTCCATCTTCACAGATCATCAAGTCATAATAACCGTCCTAGCAGCAGAGCTGGTTCCGTCATAGCAGCAACACAACAACGACGTCCTTGCTAATAATCACTATATCGTAACCCAAATCAGGTTCCAAAATTTTTAGATTTTCATAAGCTCTACACTATAGACCGTATTGATGCTTCACATCCAATCAACATCACTCTCGACGACTCAAACTACGTTCCCTAGTCTCAAGCAATGTCTAGTTTTTTGCAAGGACGCAAGTTATGGCGCTATCTCATTGGCCATATTACTAAGGCTCAACAAGGCAAGGAAGAATCTGATGAAAAATTTCAGGAAAAGCTTGAAGATTGGGATAGCAAGAATCATCAGATAATCACGTGGTTTCGTAATACCACCATCGCCTCCATTAATATTCAATTTGGATGTTTCACCACAGCCAAATCATTTAGGACTATAGAGACATGGAATTTTTTTTTTAAAATTCTTTTTGTGTTATTATTATTATTATTATTATTAATGTTATTATTACGGGTTATGTATGTATGTGCATGTATGTATGTGATGTGTATATATGTGTATGTATATGAACTATTAGGTGTATATATGTACACATGTGTAATTAAAATATTTAAATAATTATAAATAAATATGTATATATATATATATAATATATATTAGATTGTGCACGTGAGTGTGTGTGTGTGTATGAGAATGTGTGTATGTGTGTGTACGGTTATATGTGGACATGGGAGTTGAGTGTTGCATACTCAAGAAAGCATGGTGGTGGGTGGAGTGTGTAAGTGGCTAACAGGGTATGGTGTGAGGGAGACATATGGAGAGAGAGAGAGAGAGAGAGAGAGAGAGAGAGAGAGAGAGAGAGAGAGAGAACATATGGTGTGTGTTGGGTCTTGATCTTAAAGAAAAAAAAATCAGAAAAGAAGAGAGGCTGAGTTGGAAACTGAGAGACAGAGAGAGAGCTGGGAGCTTGAACTAGAAGGTCAGGACAGAAGGGAAGAGAGAAGGGCTTGCACCAGAAGGGAAATCCAAGAAATAGGTAAGTGGGTTCATTTTCTGTTCTAAGATTTTTCCTTGCTTGTTAATTGATTAGATTATATGGGCTTGTAGGGTATGAAAAATAGAAAACAATGCAAAAAGAATCAGTCCAAATGGTTCAAAAACAAGGGAGAAAAAGGGGGTTGCAGATGGGGGGAAATGAAATTGGGTTCCATGATTTTATGGGTTAAACTCAAAATAAAAGGTGGGGAATTAGTGAGGTGAGTTGCAGAAAACATTTGGGATTAAAATGGAGTAAAGGCAGTGACTAAAGAGCCACAAACATGAAGGTTTTTCAGTTGGCCGGAAAACTGGTAACAAGAAATATGGGGCTGTTTCGTTGATTGGGAGGCTCAAAATGGTGTTAGGATGTTTTAAAAACACTTTAGAATGATTTGGAATAAAAAATGACTTCAAAAACACGAAGAAAATAGAGTTTAAAAGCTTATTTTTTTGCAGTTTCCGGTACCGTCGCCGGAGAAGGTGACCGGAACCCCGCTGGAGACCTACCGGAAAAACAAGGAAGGAGATATTGTGACGTCCAGGTTCGGGTCGGGTCAAGATTGACCCGCCCCTACCACGTGTCAGCCTTGAGTTTTAAATTAAAAATGGATAGGGGTTGTTTGGCTGCGGGCTTATGAAATCAAAAATTGGAAATTGAAACAGGAACAGGGATATCCTATCCCTATTTTGGAATTGGCCACTGTTTGGCTAATTAGATTAGGAATAGAGAATTCTGAAATTCTAATTTAACCCCAGACCTTTTAAAAATTTAGTTTTGACCCACAGAACTTTCAACTAATTATATTTAGACTTCCCAGAATAAAATATTAATTTAATTTAATTAAATAAATAATTAATTAAATTATTTAAAGGTCACAAAATAGTCCGGAGTCCAAATGGGACAAGTCATTAGTGTATTTTAACTATCTCGACCATTCTGAGACCAATGGTGAGGTTCATTTTATGAGATGGGGTCCCAAAAATTAAACGACCCGTAATAACATTGAAAATTACCAAAATGCCCCTAAGTTAAAACACAGTCAAACGAATTTCGAATTGAGTAAAAAAAATAGTGAAATTTTATTATCTCGACCATTCCAGACTCAACTGTGGAGTCTGATTTACGAGAAAAGGTCTTGGGATGTAAGGACCCGTAAAAGTGCAAAATGACCATTTTGCCCTTTTTAGCTCAAATGTCCGAATTAGATTCCGCGAAGGCCTGAACCTACTTTCTTCGATGTTTCAGACCCAACAGTAGAGTTTAATTTGACAAAATAGAAACCAATAAAACAAAGACATAAAATGTGATGAATATCATAATTCAAGTAACAAATGAACTGAGTTACATTCAATGATTTTAGGGACACAAAAAGGCAAGAAAAATATGGTTTGACCTTCTGCATTTTCACTATAGTTCAGCTACACTGCGAGTACGATTTCTTAGGGTTGAGATCAACCCATTCAGGTACGATATATTGTGCAAAGTAAGAAATAAAATTAAGTTTAGGAGTAACTGTCGTGTTGACTTAATGATTCACATGTCTGTTTAACTGCTTGTATGATTTTGTGTTTCTGGTTATCTTTTTCAAAGCTTGGTTAAGTGATGGATATGGATGATGACCACATGTATATTCCATGTGTTAGCATAATGTGTGAATTATATTTTCGAGAATTGTTGAGATTATGAAATGTGTAACTTAAAGCATGTGTTTAAGTGAACTATGTATGCATATGCCCTGATGAAGGGATTTTGTGATTGGAATGTTATTATGAAATGCATTATTTAAAGCATGCTTCATATGTGGATAGATGTTTTATTGAGATTGTATTATGACATGGTGGAATCAGAGCATATTGGTATAGTGTGATTCCTTGGACATGGTGTGAGTTGAGCACGTGGTGCTGTGCATTATGAGGGTGTAGATCCTGTGGTGAAAAAACCCAAAATTAGCCATTGCATTGGTACTTCGAGCCATCGGACGAGACCCGTAAATGAGACATGGGTGTAGCATAAAGTTGCATGGGTGCGTCACGCATACTGTTCATATACTGTATTGATGATATTGAATGCCATGTAGACATAAATGTACACTTGCACATGCCACACCTTAATTTTGTTTTTTGCATTAGCATTATATTGTACCAGTAGTTAAGCTGACCCATTAGTGGGATAACATTTCAGATGAAGCTCCAGCTACCTGAGCTTGGGTGATGTTTTGATAGGAGAAAGTATTTGAAGTGTTTTTGGCCCTTGAGGCATATTTTTGAGATGTAAGGGCTTAAGCCCATATGACATGCGAACGATGTATTAGTGCGATGTATTTTGTGCTTTTACATATACATGTGAGAAAGGAATGCATGTTTAGTTAAAATCCGTTTAGATTGCCCTTATTTTATTTTCTTTTTGTCTCGTTTCTCGCGCCTTGGGTTCGCGGGAAATTCGGGGCTTGATAAGGACTCTCTAACAACCTGCTACACCACAGTTGACCTCGCTCACCAATATCAACTTCTCACTACACTTCATCGTACGCACTAAGAATCTAGACAGTCCAATAATGATTTTCTTTCTCAAATGTAAAAACTTTGGGTTTAATTGACACCTTTTGAACCTCTATGGCGTTGTCATTATGATGCTAAGCAATTTGCCCTTTATCGTGATCACCGGTGACTGATCTATTTTTTGATGGCTCTCAACTATCACTTTGAACCTGTTCGGGCATCTCTACTTCACCGGCATCCTTTACCCACGCTTGAGCAAGCCATTTTTGGACTCCTTTATGAAGAAACTCATTTTGGCCTTCTCAAAAGCTCCTCTACAAACATGGTTCTTGCCATCTTTCGGCCTCCCCAACCCAAAGACAATCAATCTACCCAGAAGATCTGTAAGTACTGTCACTCTTCAGGACATTTCTCATTAGATTGTCCTTCCTGACTATGCAAGTTTTGTCACAAGTTAGGACCTCGCCATTATCAGGATGACTGTTTCAAAAATCCTAATCGACAAGCATGCAACCACTAGCAAAAGGGAAAAGCTGGAAACCAGTCTAACTTTGGGTTTGCTACTGCTGCCACTACGGCTACGACTAAAAACTTCCCCATACCTGCTTCTCCCTCATTCTCTGTTATTGACCTTAAAGCAATCCTTAAACAGGTTCTTGGTTCTTCACCCTCCACTACTATGTCTGCCACCTCTGGTAAGTCCTTTTGGTACTTTGATTCTGCTTGTTGTACTCATATGACTTCAGACTCTAGTATCTTCTCTCCCCACTCCTCTAGTTCCCATATTCCTCCCATTCACACTGCAAATGGCTCACATATCTCTGTTAGTCACATTGGAGAAGTTTCTACCCCCCATGTCTTTCTCCCTCATTCCTATCTCATCCTTAAACTTGCATTAAATCTCATCTCTGTGGGTCACTTATGTGATCTTGGACTTACTGTTACTTTTTCCCCTTCTGGTTGTTGTGTGCAGGATCCGCATATAGGGAAGACCATTGTGATAGGCCGTAAGGTTGGGTGTTTGTTCGAGCTCATTCATCTTCACATCCCTACTCAGCTCACCACTCCTCCTTTGTCCGTTGCTTCTGCCTCCACTATGTCTTCTACCAAGCTATGGCACTCTGGTTTATGTCATCTCTCTTTTGAGCATTTGCAAACTTTAGCATCTAATGGGTTGTTAGGTTTAATTAAACTTGATCATATTGACTGTATATCTTGTCAACTTGCAAAACAACCTGCTTTGTCTTTCAATAAAAGTCTTTATGTTTCCGTTGCTCCATTTGATTTAGTTCATTCTGATGTTTGGGGACTTGCTCCTCATCCCACAATGGGAGGATCCACGTATTTTGTCACTTTCATTGACGATTACTCTCATTTTACATGGCTATATCTCATGAAAAAACGCTCAGAGTTACCCCAAATCTACTTGGATTTTTCTCGTATGATCCAAACTTAGTTTTCTCGCTCTATCAAAATCTTTCGCACTAATAATGCAATGGAATATAAATATAGTAGTTTTCCAAACACCCTTTGTCAACATGGTACCCTTCCTCATCATTCTTATCCTGGCACATCTCAATAAAATGGCCGTGCCGAATGCAAACATAGACATATTCTAGACACTATTCGGGCCTTTCTTATTTCCTCTTCTTGTCCTAAACGTTTTTGGGGTGAGGCTACCCTTATTACCTTTTATACCATCAATCTCCTTCCTTTTCCAGTTACCAACGACCAGTCACCATATGAAAGCCTTTATGGTGTGTCTCTTGATTATAGCCTTCTTCGGGTGTTTGGTTGCACCTGCTTTGTCTTACTCCAACCCCATGAAAGCACCAAATTGGAACCTTGGGCTCGTCTCTATTGTTTCTTAGTGTTATAGAATTGAACAGAAAGGCTATCGGTGTTGGGATCCATAGGCCAAGAGACTCCGTATTTCTCATCATGTCATCTTCTGGGAACACAAAATGTTTTCCTCTCTCTCTCTCTCTCTCTCTCTCTCTCTCTCTCTTTCTCTCTCTCTCTCTCTCTCTTCATTTCACTTATCTTCTCCATCCACTCTTTCATTCTTTACCGATTCCTCTATTGAGTTGTTTCCCGATGAGTCTTTCGACCCTTCCTCTGTGGTCCCTCTTGAGTCCTCCACTTCGTCTGCTAATCCTATCGTTGCTATTGATCCATCACCATCGCTTGCATCGTCTGATGTTGCTGCTCCTGATCTACCTCTTCGTCGTTCTTCACGGTTAAGAGAAACACCTATCCATCTTTGTGAGTATCATTGTTTTTCCACTATTCTCTCTCATCGTGAGACTCACTCTTATCGTAAGGCAAGCTTTAACCTTCTTTGGCAGCAAGCTATGACTGAAGAATTACAAGCCCTTGAGAAAACACGTACTTGGGACTTAGTTGATCTTCCTCCAAGGAAAAATGCAATGGGCAGCAAATGGGTTTACAAAATAAAACCCCCTCCAACGGTTCCATTGAATATTACAAGACTCGTCTCGTTGCCAAGGGATTTCAACAGGAATATGGAATTGATTATGAGGAAACCTTTGCCCCTGTTGCCCGCCTTACGTCTGTTCTTAGTTTGCTTGTCGTCGTTGCTGTTCGCAAATGAAAGTTGTTTCAGATGGATGTTCAAAATGCATTTCTGCATGGCGACCTTAAAGAAAAAGTTTTTATGCAACCCCGTCCTAGTTATGTCCATCCTCCTCACAAGGTTTGTAAACTTCGTCGAGCTCTTTATGGCCTTAAGCAGGCTCTTCGTGCTTGGTTTGCCATGTTCAACTCAGTTATTAATGGCTTTGGATTCACTTCTAGTCCGCATGATTCTGCCCTCTTCATCTGTAAGACTGACCATGGCTTTATTCTCTTGCTTCTTATGTTGATGACATGGTCATAACTGGAAATGACCTTACTAGTATTACTGATCTCAAACGATTTCTCAATCAGCATTTTGAGATGAAGGATCTTGGCTCTCTCAATTATTTTCTCGGTCTTAAGATCGCTTCTAATTCGAATGGTTATTATCTCTCTCAAGCCAAGTATGCCTCTGATATTCTTGCTCGCGTAGGGCTCACTGATAGTAAGATGACTCCTACACCACTTGAGCTCATTATTCGACTCACCCCATTGGATGGCACCCTACTACCCGATAAAACTTTGTATCGCCAATTGGTTAGGAGTTTTCTTTACCTTACGGTTACTCGGCCTGACATTGCTCATGTAGTTCATTTTGTGAGCCCAGTTCCTATCTGCTCCTCGTTCTACTCATTATACTGTAGTTCTTCGCATTCTTCGCTACGTCAAGGGCACTCTCTTCCATGGTCTTCATTTTTCAACTCATTCCTCTCTTGCCTTGCATGCCTATTCTGATGCTGATTGGGTAGGTGATCTTACTAATTATCATTCCACTACAAGTTTTTGCTTCTTCCTTGGTGATTCTCTAATTTCTTGGCGAAGCAAGAAATAGACTGTCACTGCCCGCTCTAGCATTGAAGCAGAATATCGTGCCCTTGTTGATACCACTCAAAAGTTCATCTGGCTTCGTTGGCTTCTTGAAGACATAGGTTTGACCCATGCCTCTACTACCCCTCTTCACTGTGACAATCAGAGTGCTATCCAAATTGCCCACAATGACGTCTTTCATGAACGTGCCAAACATATGGAGATCGACTGTCATTTCATTTGCCAACACTTTCGTCGTGGTATTGTTCATCTCCTTCCGATTTCCTCAGTTGACCAGGTTGCCAATATCTTCACTAAAGCTCACCCTCCTGGACGTCTTCACGATTTAATTTCCAAACTCAAGCTGGTTTCGGTTTTCCCATCTTAAGTTTGAGGGGGGATGTTAACTATATGTATTATACATGTGTATATTATATATGAATTATACATGTGTATATTATATATGTATTATACATGTGTATTACGGTCTATAAGTAGGGTTAGGGGTTTCCTTTTTTCTTGTTTTCTTTTGTCCCTATTTCCTTTTTTCATTGCCTTCCTTGTATATAGTTTCTTACCTTGTATGTCCTCTCAACTCCTGTATATAAATGAGTCTCCCCTTGTAATATATTGTACACAAGATACATACACATATATATTTCATTCGTTTCTCTCATCTTTGTCAACACATAAAATTAGTAATTATTAAGTTCCTTTAAAAATTATCAACTATTAGAAATAGTAAGTTACTAATTATTAATTGATGGATTTTAACCATAGTAGCGCATGCCAACTAAGGAGAAGCATGTTGATTCTATTGCTTGTGATTGTAGTTTATTTGTCAAAAAGAAAGGAAGTTGAGGGATGGCATGCACTGAGTTGACAAGGGCAGAAATTGAAACAGAAGACAGTGGTTCTATTGCAGAAATTAAAATTGAAGTTGAAACACAAGATGGGGCTGCAATTGCAGAAATTGAAACACAAGATGGTGCTGCAAATGGTATTGAAAATCCACAGAGTGTGTTGGTGAATCACATTGCAGGAGAGCTAGAGAGCTTGGAGTCCACTCAATCATCAAAGCATTGTATCTACCGGGTTCCTATGAAACTAAGGCAACTAAAAAAAGAAGACTACACCCCACGAGTAGTTGCTATAGGCCCTTTTTCACCATGGCAGTGGAGGATTGCAATCCATGGAGAAGCATAAATTATGTTATTTTAAGAAATTAATTCAACGGGGAAATAATAGGAGTTTGGAGGATTATGTTAGACTCATGAAGGGGCTTGAAGAAGAAACTCGCCATCATTATGATGACACAATCAGGCTTCATAGTGATAAATTTGTAGAGGTGATTCTTGTTGATGCTGGCTTCATTATTGAGCTGTTGTTCAGGTTCTATTTATTGGTTCAGGAAAAGAAAATGGATAAAGAAGATCCTTTATTACCTAAGCCATCGCTATTTAGTGACGTACGTCATGACTTGACATTACTCGAAAATCAGCTTCCCTTCTTTGTTATTGAGGCATTCTTCAATCTAACCTTTGCCCCTTCTCCAGAAAACTTGCCTTCTTTACTTCGGTTAACACTTATCTTCTTCGAGAGTTATTACAAGCAGGATATGGTGCCCAAAAATGTAAGGCATTTTACAGATTTGATTAGAACCCTTCATCTGCCAACAACACCAAGACTGCCAGCAGATGGGGAAAAATTTACATTCGTCCCTAGTGCAACAGGGCTGCATGAGTCAGGAGTGAAGTTTAAGGTGAGTTCAGGCAAATGCCTACTTGACATACAGTTTAGTAAAGGGGTTTTGGAAATCCCACGCTTTAGTTTACACGGTGGCACAATACCTTTTATTCGAAACCTGATGGCTTTGGAGCTATGCCACTACCCGCTAGATTGCTATATCATTGATTACTTTATCTTCATGGATTACCTGATCGACACTCCTAAGGACGTTGATTTACTTGTCCAAAATGGAATTCTTTTGAACGGGCTTGGTGATTCCGGTTCAGCAGCAGCTTTTTACAACAACCTTTGTAGGCATATTGAAGTCCCAGGTCACGAGTTCTATTTCTCTGGTCTCTGTAATGATTTGAGAGCATACCACAAAGTCCAGTGGCACAAGTGGAAGGTAATCTTCAAACGTGATTACTGCAGCACTCCATGGAGAACCACTTCTACAACCGCTGCTGTAATATTTCTTTTGCTCACTTCTATACAGACCATATGTTCTGTCTTATCTCTCAAAGGTGTCTAAGCTTGTATAATTCTACATTTTTTGGATTGCTCTGCCTCTCTAGTATCTTCTTGTGACAGTATTCTATTAGATCTGTTATTGGACTTGTCTACAACTCTTATCTATGGTTGTACCTGTTAAATATATATTCTCAAGATTTTTACCTTTTTTACATTGAGTCGTGTTAGTTTAGAATTCGTTGGGTATTCTCTTTCAAAAGCCATGCAGTTCTCCATGTTTCTCTTTGAATCTAAGCCCGTAGCATGTTGTGACATTTTATCAAACTTCATGTGGGCCGCAAATGCCAATTGATTTTGCTACACTCAATGGGACTCTAAAGATTATTTATCATTCAAGCCAGTAAAAAAGATTAGATAAAAAAACCAAAGAGATAAAGCTGTACACCTACCATTTTCAGTTTATATATATATATATATATATATATATATATAGAATGAGAGAGAGAGAGAGAGAGAGAGCACTATATGCGCGCACTAATATACAAGGAGATTGAGGGTAATTAGTTAAGAATAATAAAGAGACCATTTGCAATATGCAACAATGTTATATATATTACCTTATGGATGATACTTGGCCCCAAATTAGGTAATATGAATTTCTTTTATTCAAGTACGTGTCATAACATTAATGTCACATATATAATTATATTAATATTATATAATAAATTAGTTTTAACTTAAAAAAAAAAGTACATGTTAATTTGCACACCAAAAGTCAATTATCTAAAACACAATAGGCAAATGTAAAATTAAGGTTGAGTGGCAAAATGTAAGATATTGGAGATTTGTGAGGTTCTAAAAAGTGATAATGGCACAGGAATAGTTGTTTAACCTATTATCCGGACTTTTCTGGTTTCTAATTTTTGAATATTTCAAAACGACAAAAAAATTAAAAATTGAAAATTGAATGGAGCAATGTTATTAAAAGAAGTGGTTTATAAGTTTTCGAAAGCACTGTCTTAAAAACTGAACTGGAGCGGCCAGTTGAATTGGAAAAATCAGGACCCGGTCCTATTGCTGGTTAGTTTGATATGAAAAAACCACTTTTAATAAAAGATTGTCCTTTTTAATCAGAATTGTTTAAACCCACAGTTAAACCGCCGGCTTGATCAAACCGGCAACGGTTTTATTAAACCACCCGATTCAAATTTGCCAACTTATTTTACTAATGGCATTTAATGCTCGAGAGGAGTTAGCCATTTTGCCTCTTCAGTGGTCATATTTAAAATTGAATGCTTTCAAATGAACAGGAAGTGTATGCTACTTTTTACTCTCTCATTTCCTAGCCAATGTGGGACTACTGAAGTTGTAAAGAATCGAAAGTTTTAAATTTGCTTTTATAATCACAGGCTCATGAACTTGTATTGTGGGACTCATAGAGTAATTTGCACGTTATATTAATCTTTCCCGTCTGCTAAGGTGGAATTCTTTTAAGAATTAATTTCATTAAAACTTCCTTTCACACAATATGCATTTATTTTTTTACACCTTATATCTTGTTAGAAATTCATAATTGGTTAATTGTTTAAATTATAATGTTATAATTCTTCAGTATCCTATGTGGAATATAATTAGAGACTTTAATTACAATTCTTAGTGTATTATTAATTTTAATATAAATTTTTTAATTTTGAAAAGTTATCCTATAAATTTACAGATTTTGTTTGTTTTTTCATGCATAATTTATTCTATGTTATATTAAAACTTTATATGTTATTGTTAATATTAATAATATATTTATGATGTTAATATGACATCACGGTTCAAAAATGGTTGACACTATATCTACTACTCTCTCCTCCCAAGCCTCAGTTCAGTACGATCCATCCAGAGTTGAGGTTAGGATTTCTAAAGAGTCAGGCGTGTCTTGTTAATAAATGCGTCGTTATGTATTCTGATAAAACTATTATTGATGGGATAGTTACTTTCCCATCATTGCGTCAACCGCCGATTAGTCAACCGAGTCCACCATCATCACAACCTTCGCATTGATCTTGGGGTGTCAATTGGAGGCGTCACTTTTAATGATGCACCTTTGGGTGGTCTATAAATAGGGAAATCATCACCCAAGAGAAGACTTTCACAATCCCTCAAAGTCTCAAGCATACCTACGAGCAAGAAGTAATCCTCAAGGTGATTTTCAGTGTACCTGAAGTTGTCTTTCCAATCATCAACTTCCCAGCTCCCGGTCAGGTTTGAAAACATTTAAATACTTCTTTGTTTTCCTTTCTGTGCACCAACTTTCTTTCCCCTTTTTTTTTATTTAATTTATTTGGGAAGATGACTTCTCCTAACGCTCAATCCATCATGGGAGATGAAGTAAGGGAGCTTATACAGGTAAGAGGTTAGGAGGCACTAGGCCTCATTTTGGGTGATGAGGCTAGGAATGCTTCTGATATTAGTTCGGGAGTACTTCTAATTGAAGCACACATTGAGTCTAGGAATAGAGAAACCAGTACCTCAGGTAAACCTTGTAGGAGAGAAGAAGGTGAGAGTGTTGTGACTCAGGGTATGTTAGATGCCCCTACTATCAATTTTGACTTCCTTTAAAATGTGTCCTGTAGAGTCTTGAGGACTATAGATCTTCTAACAGATAACGAGATAGAGGAGATTTGTGCCTACCTTGAATGGTTTGAAGTTGGTGTATGTTTCTCATTCCACCCTTTAGTAAGCGACTTCATCTATTGGTTCAAAATCTGCCCTGTAGAACTGAATATCAACAGTTAGAGGCAACTAATGGCTTTTTTAGCTTTAGGATACGAAAACAAAGTTGAAGTAGATCTGAGTCTCATTAGGAGTAATATGGACTTAAAATACCAGAAGTTAGAAGGCATGTATTACATGTCTTTTGACAAAATGTTTAAGCCCCTAACCTCTGTACCCACTTCCAATAAAACATGGAAGAAGTAGTATTTCATTGTCAAAGGTGGCTGGGAATTTGAGGACTACGAGAACAAGAACAACCTCTTTCCTCGGTATACCAATTTTAAGGGTGAGCCTATCGATCTTCAAATGTCTTTAGTATTGTTTTAATCTTGCTTCTTTGTTCCCTTAATCTTGTCATGTATTTACGGTACAGGTAAGGAGGCTTGGAAAATATCCATCTTTACTCTTGCTCTACAAGAGAAGTATAAAACTTTTACAACCTTGAAAACGTCCATACGACAAAATCCTTATACTACAGAACTTCATGGAAGTAGGGCTTACTAAAGAAAAATTTGAGGTCCTCAAGAAATCCGTGATTTCAGGATGGAAGCCTGGACAGAAAAAGACCAGAAAGATGTCCACACCTGTCAAACAGACCCATCCCCCAAAGAGAAGAAGAACCGAGGTTGGTGGGCCAAGTTCTCCTGAGCGCACTATGTCTGAGGAACTAGCGTTTCCAGTAGTGTGCCATGAACTTCCTCCACTTCTAGCTTCAGCAGCGCGTCCCCTTTCCCGAGGTCAAGGGAGACTTGGCATTGTTCCTCCCGGGGCAGCTATAGTAGAGACAGGGGAGGCAGGCATAAAGAAGGCCTATAAAGATTCTTGGGGGTTTGCCGCTAGTCGGTTCAAAAGGACTTAAGCCCCAAAAAATTTCTAAGGACCTCATGGTCTCTTATATGAGGGTAAGTCATCTTGATCTGTTGTACTTATTTCCTTAACCTATATTTTGGCCTTCCAACTTACTGAATTGTTAATCTTTTCTTCTGTAGGCGGCTCATGCGATGACTGCCATCATGGATTGCCCTAAAGAGTCTGAATAGGTGAAGAACCTTCAGACCGAGTTAGATGAGATGAGGCTTCAGCTCGGAACTACACGATCCACCGCTTTCTCATTTGAAGAGAAGTTAAAAGGGTCTCTCACCGCCTTATCTATCCTAGAATCTCATAAGAACGTCTGGCTTCAGATCTGGAGGTTCTAATAAAATAGAAGGAAGACTCTGATGCTGCTGCTACTCAAAAGTTTGCTAACAGTGTGCAAGTGGTGAGAAAATAGACAGAGAGGGCCCTCAGAGAAGAAAGGCAGGAGTTAGGGGGAGAGTTTGAGGATCATGGGTAAGAGACATACAAAAAGAAGATCTAAAAGCTCTATCCCAACCTCGACATCTCTGGTATGGATGAGGTTTTGATTTCTGGCGACAATGAGGACGGTGTCAAACGAGAAGAACATGTGATGGATCCTCTCGAAACTGGTTTGGTGGACTCTACAGATCCTGAGAGGGAGATTACCCCTACCAAGGGGCAATAGTTAGGATTTTTTTATGTATTTTCCTTTTTTTGGTTTTCTCCCTTGTATTCCTTCAATCATTTATTAAATCATCTTTTTGGCTTGTGAAGAAGCAGAAAGAAAAAATTCACTGTTGTTATCAGAAACAATCGAGCTTAATAGTGATGAATTTGTAACGATGATTCTTGTTGATGCTGGCTTCATCATTGAGCAGTTGTTGGGGAATTATTTTGGTAATTAATTTGAGAAGACAAAATCAACCTATATTATCTAAGCCATGGAAACTTATTGACATAGATCATGACTTGAAATTACTCGAATGACTTGAAATTACTCAAAAATCAGCTTCCGTTCTTTGTTCTTGATTCAATTTTCAATCTAACCTTTGCCCGTATCCCTAAAAACTTTTCCTCTTTACTTCAGTTAACACTTGACTTCTTCGAGGAAAATAACTCTCAGAATAGGGTTCCAGATGTTAAATCAATAAGGCATTTTACTGATTTGATTAGAACTCTTCTTCTGCCAATGTCAAGGCATTTGGTAACAAGAGCTCATAAAAATTTTCAACCCCAAAAGTTCTTTAGTTTTTAAATTGCGTGGTTCCAAGTCCAATAGTAATAAAGTGGTACCTTTATTTAATTTTTAATGATAAAATCACCCTATTTTCTCACTTACAAAATCACGATATGTCTTCCACCAAACCTGTACCCAATCTTCCATGTCATCGTTTTTGTTTTTAAAACTTCAAAATTACATAACTTATAATATATAAGTTTGTTTTTCATAAAAATTATATATATAAATTCTAAAATTCAAGATCTATTAAACAAGATCCATATTACACAGAAAATTTTGTAAAAAAAAAAAATCATATTTTATTTAAGGTGTTGTGAAAAACAATCCAAATTACATTTGTAATGTTATTTTAACCTACTTGATTGTTGATAAAAAAAATTGCATAGAACCAACACCTACATATATGCACATATATGCACATATATATTAGAATTTTTATTTTGAAAGTGATATTGACTTGTTCTTTGTGTTGTTTTGATGGTGATTCACACAAATTTTTATTAATTAACAAAGCTTCTATCACAAGACTAACACAATGTGCCAACCACTGTCAGTATTGCAATTAAATTCGTTCTTACTAGCATGTGCCAACGACAATGTACAAGTAATTTACAATATTACAGAACAATACAACACCTTTTTCATTTTTATACTGTTGCAGAAATCCATCCTAAGATGCATTTGTATTGTTGTGATCAAATGCATTTGCATTACCTTTTTCAACCATATTAACGATAGTGGTAATTTAATATTCACTAGATACAAAAAACACTGATAAATTTTTAAACTAGGATAATGATTGTAGAAATAGAGAAAAGAAAAGAACTGAGGAAATATTTTCATATATTTCTGTGTGTATAAAACTGTACAATATGAGGCCTATTTATAGGTACAATATGTGAATACAATGTGGGAAGATATACAATGTGGGACAATGTGGGAATAGAGTCTATGTGTATTCTAGAATATTCTAACATCCCCTGTCAAACTCAAGATGGTAGAACAGAAATCAACTTGAGTTTGGAAACTAAATCTTGAAGACGCCCAAGAGGATGAGCTTCGGTGAAAATATCAACAACTTGATCAGCAGAGGAGATCGGAAGAAGATTAACAGTGCCACGGAGAATATGTTACCGAATAAAGTAACAATCAATCTCGATATGCTTGGTACGCTCATTAAAGATATCATTGTGAGCAATTTGGATAGCACTTCGATTGTCACAATGGAGAGTGGTAGCAGAGGTGTGAGGGACATCCATGTCTGTAAGTAACCAACGAAGCCAAAGAAGCTCCTGGGTGGCATCTGCAAGTGCACGATATTCTGCTTCAGTGCTGGATCTGGCAATAACAATCTGTTTCTTGCTACGCTAGGAGATGAGAGAAGAACCAAGAAAGAAACAGAACCCAGTGGTAGAACGACGATCAGTAGGATCTCCTGCCCAATCAGCATCAGAGTAGGCACGTAAATCAAGGGATGAGTGAGCAGAGAAGTGAAGGCCATGGAACATCGTGCCCTTAACATAGCGAAGAATACAAAGGACGGCTGCATAGTGAGTGGAGAGAGGAGCAGACAAGAACTGGCTCACAACATAAGCAATGTCAGGTTGAGTAACAGTAAGATAGACAAGACTCCCAACCAGCTGGCGATATAAAGTGGGATCGGTGAGCGGAATGCCATCCAAAAGAGTGAGGCAAGCATTGGGCTTGAGAGGGGTAGGAGCAGTCTTACTATCAGTGATCCCGGCACGAGTAAGGAGATCTGAAGCATATTTGGCTTGAAAGAGATAGTAACCGTCAGAAGCAGAAGAAATCTCAAAACCGAGAAAATAAGTGAGAGGTCCAAGGTCTTTCATTTCAAAATGTTGACTAAGAAACTATTTTAGATCAATAATGCCAGTGAGATCATCACTAGTGATGATCATATCATCAACATAAAGAAGTAAAAGGATAGATCCACTAGTAGACTTGCGGAGAAAGATGGCAGAATCATGAGAACTGGAAGTGAAGCCAAAGTCGCCAATAACAGAGCTAAACTTAGCAAACCAAGCACGAGAAGCCTGCTTAAGTCCGTAGAGAGCACGACAAAGCTTGCAGACTTTGTGAGGAGGATGATGATATCCAGGAGGGGGTTGCATAAAGATGTCTTCTTGAAGGTCGCCATTCAAGAAGGCATTTTTCACATCCATTTGAAATAAACCCCATTTACGAATAGCAGCGACTGTGAGTAAACAGCGTACAGAGGTGAGACGGGCAACAGGGGCAAAGGTTTCTTCATAGTCAATTCCATATTCTTGGGTAAAGCCTTTGGCCACAAGACGAGCCTTGTATCTATAAAGAGAACCATCAGAGTGAGTTTTAATTTTGTAAACCCACTTGCAACCCATAGCCTTTTTGTCAGGAGGGAGATCAATAAGGTCCCAAGTATGAGTTTTCTCGAGTGCCTACAATTCCTCTGTCATTGCTTGCTACCAAAGAGGGTTAGAACTGGCCTCACGATAAGATTGAGGCTCATGGTGAGAAATAATGGTAGAAAAACAATGATAGTCACGGAGACGAGTAGGTCGTTCCCTTATCCGGATGGAACGAAGAAGTGGAGGACCTGGAGTGGAGAGATCAGAGGAGGAGCTGGAGGCAGGTGAATCAGTGGCAATGGCTGGTGGATTAGCTGTAATGGCAAGATCATCAAACAGAGTAGATGTCTCAGAAGGACCTGCAGGTGGAAGCTCAGATGGCTCATCAGGAAATAAATCAACAGAGGAATCAGTAAATAATAAAGATGTGGAGGGGGAGGATACGTGAAAGGGAGAAAGAGAGAGAGAGAGAGAGAGAGAGAGAAAGAGAGAGAGAGAGGAGAACATTTTATGTTCCCAAAAGACAACATGACGAGAGATGCGAAGTCTTTTGGAGTAGGGATCCTAACATCTGTAGCCTTTATGTTCAATGCCATAACCCAAGAAACAACAGAGACGAGCCCGGGGTTCCAACTTAGAGCGCTCATGAGGTTGGAGTCGAGCGAAACAGGCACAACCAAAAATACGAAGATGACTATAGTTAGGAGAAACACCATAAAAGCGTTCATATGGAGATTGATTTTGGAGGACAACGGAGGGGAGGCGATTGATAGTATAAACGGCAGTAAGAGCAGCCTCTCCCCAAAAACGTTCAGGGCAGGAGTCAGAGATAAGAAGTGCCCGAACAGTGTCCAGAATATGTCTATGTTTGCGTTCAGCACGACCATTTTGTTGGGAAGTGCCAGGGCAAGAACGATGAGGAATGGTACCATGCTGACGAAGAGTATGTAAGAAACCAGAGTCTTTGTATTCCATGGCGTTATCGGAGTGAAAGACTTTGATAGAACAAGAGAACTGAGTGTTTATCATACGGGCAAAGTCAAGATATATTTGAGGTAACTCGAAGCGATTTTTCATGAGATAAATCCAAGTAAAACGAGAATAATCATTAATAAAAATGACAAAGTATATGGATCTTCCCATGGTAGAGTGAAAAGAAGGTCCCCAAATATAAGAGTGAATCAGATCAAAAGGAGCAGTAGAAACATAATCACTTTTATTAAATGGTAAAGCCGATTGTTTGGCAAGTTAACAAGAAAGACAATCAAAGTTTTCATTTTTGACAGATCCTAACAATCCACTAGAAATTAAAGTTTGTAGACGACTAGAAGAGACATGACCCAATCAGAGTGCCAGAGCGTGGTAGGAGAAATTGTGGAGACAGAGGCTGTAGAGGACAGTGGAAAAGTGAGCTGAGAGGGAATGCGGAGATGGATGAGCTCAAACAAGCGTCCAATCTTACGGCCTATCCCAATGGTCTTCCCTGTCTGTGGATCCTGCACATAACAACCAGAATAAGAGAAAAGAACATTGAGTCCAAGATCACATAATTTACCGACAGATATAAGATTAAAAGATAGATTGGGTACAAGATAGGTGTTAGGAAGGGATGCATGAGATGTGGAGACTTCACCAATATGACTAACAGACATATGTGAGCCATTTGCCGTGTGAATCTTGGGAATATGAGAACCAGAAGTGGTAGAAGTGAAAATACTAGAGTTAGAGCTCATATGATTACTGCATGCGGAATCAAAATACCAAGAGGACTTACCAGAAGTGGCAGACATAGCAGTGGATGGCGAAGGTGCAAGAACCTGTTTGAGGATTGCTTCAAGATCGGCAACAGAGAAGGATTGAGAGGAAGACTCAGATGGAGTAGGTCCTTCGGCAACAACAGCGAGAGAAGAAGTAGCAGACCCTACTTTGGATGAGTGACCAGATCGGCCCTAGGCCAGTTGCCACGAGACTGACAATTTGGATTTTTGTGGCAGTCATCCTTATAGTGTCCAGGTCCTTGTTTCTGACAGAAGCGACATACTCTAGTAGGGCAGGTGAGAAGAACATGGCTAGAGAGATGACAATACTTGCAAACTTTCTAAGTAGATGAACTGCTCTTGTGTGGAGAAGGTCGAAAGGCAGCCAGTCCAGTATCTGTGGAGGAGGGCTTGAGGAGACCAAGACGGGTTTCTTCTGAGAGCAGTTCAGAGATGGCTTGCTCGAGAGTGGAAAAAGGATTGCGGTGAAGCAATGATGCTCGAATCGGCTCAAAATGGTGGTTGAGAGCCATAAGAAAATGAATCAAGCGTTGTTGATCACGGTAGGTAGCAAATTGCTCAACATCGAAAGTGCAGCGCCATGTGGGTTCTGATGGTGTCAATTGATCCCAAAGGGCATACATTTGGGACAGGAAATCATTAATAGATTGGCCGAATTCCTGTCGTGTACGATGAAGAGAGCTGAGAAGTTGATATTGGTGAGCAAGACCAGCAGTGGTGTAACGAGCTGCAAAGAAATCCCAGACTGATTTGGCAGATGAAAAATGACCAAATTGGAGGTTGATGGAAGAGACAGTGGTATTGCGGAACCACGTGATGATCTGATGATTTTTGTTGTCCCAATCTTCAAGGCATTCAAGAAATTTGTTAGTCGCCTCTTCCTTGCCTTGCTCAGGTTCAGTGATATTGGCAGTGATATAGCGCCACAACTTGCGTCCTCGAAGAAAACTAGACATGGCTTGTGCCCAAGGAATGTAGTTTGAACCATCCAGAGTAACAGTGATGGGCTGGGAGGCATCTGAGCGATCCATAGCTATGAAAAAGAGGGTAAAAGGTTACAATAGAGGACTATACAAACCAAATTGATCAAAACAGAGCCCAAAAATGAATTCAGAAGGCCCAAATTGATGACGTGGCAGCTGATGGCGGGGCAGATGACTGGGCAACTGACGTGGCGGGTAGTGGACCTGTGCGATGATTTGGCTAATGACGTGGCAGTTGATGTGGCAGGTAGTGGCCCGGGTGATGACATGGCAGCTGACGTGGTAAATGATGTAGCAGGTAGTGGACCCAGGTGATGACGTGGCAGGATGACGGGGCAGATGACGGGGCAACTGACGCGATGGGTAGTGGACCCGTGCGATGATGTGGCTGATGACATGGCAGCTGATGTGGCAGGTAGTGGGCCCAAGTGATGACGTGGCAAGTGATGTGGCTGGTGACGTGGTGGGAAGTGGACCCCGTGTGATGATGTGGCTGATGACGTGGTAGGTGGTGGACCCAGGTGATGATGTGTCAATTGACGTGGCTGATGATGTGGCGGGTAGTGGCCCCAAGTGCTGACATGGCAGGTAGTGGTCCCTTTAGTAGTGATGGAAGAGAGGAGTAGTGGTGGAATGGCGGCAATTGGAGGAGGAGCACTGCTCACAATGAAGACGACATGGCTCTGATACCATGTAGAAATAGAGAAAAGGAAAGAACTGAGGAAATATTTTCATATATTTCTGTGTGTATAAAACTGTACAATATGAGGCCTATTTATAGGTACAATATGTGAATACAAGGTGGGAAGGTATACGATGTGGGACAATGTGGGAATAGAGTCTATGTGTATACTAGAATATTCTAACAATGATGCTGCGAAGGACTATAAAATGGATAGATTTTCATATTATTGCAAGTCCTAAACAGAATGGTATGATTTTTTGTTTGCGAGGAATGGGTCAGAAATTAGAACAAATCATAAATGCCATCAATTTTGCCAAAATTATTAGGACAAATGAAATTATGAGAAGCTTGAACAGGCACAAACTCGAAGAACTCTTACAGTATTGCAGTCTTACCTTCACAAATCCAGCAACGTCGTAGCCTCAAAACTCACACAGGTTTTCGTCTCACTTCAAAAATCCACCATTGTCTCACTTTACGTGCCTTCGTCTTTGATTCTCAAAAAAAAAAAAAAAAAAAAAAAAAACCCAATTCCTTCATCTTACTTTGACTTTTCAGAAATAAAGAACACCGTTAGTTGATATGATAAAATTTTAATTAAAATTCTTTATTGAAAAAATATGAGTTTTTTTAAAGAGTATTTAAATTATATTTTTGTTTTATCAATAGTAGAGTATTAGCACTTTCATAAGGAATAAAAATTGTTTCAGGTATTGTTAAAAACATCTGTAATTATTCTTTTATTTAAAAAATTTCTCTATCCGAAGATATTGAATTTTTGACGAAAATTTTTCTTTAAAAAAATACTATTTTTTTGACAGAATTTTTAATTTATTTATTTTTATTTTTATTAATAAATTTTTAGACAGAGTATTACCACTTTCTTAAAAAATAATTTTTTTTTTGATGTATTGTTAAAAACATGTCTAATAATTTTTTTTTTTTGTTGAAGGAATTCTTAAAATTTTCTATTCTTGGACAGTGACATTTCTATGTCCATATTCAATAGACAGAAATTTTTATGAAAATTCTCCGTAAAAAAAAGATGAATTTTTTGATAGAATTTTCTATAAAATATGGATCTTATTTGATAGATTTTGATTTTTAGAGTCCAAATTTATAATTTTTTTTTATGAAAAATGGACTTATATATTACAAGTTATTTGATTTTAAAATTTTTAGAAAAGTTAAATGATGATGTAGCAGAGGAGCACGTTAAGCACCGGTAGGAGTTCCATCTTTTTTGACTTTTTACACTAAATGAGTATTTTTGTCAACAAAAATTTTAAAAACTTTTTAAATTTAAAGTTTTGACTTTAAATCTTGTGTTAATTAAACACTTTATGAAAAACCTATTACGCCCTAAAATTTAAGGTGAGCTCAAGCAAATGCTTACTTGACATAAAGTTTGGTAAAAGGGTGTTGGAAATACCATCCTTTATATTAGATGATAGAACAATATCCTATATTCCAAACGTCATGGCTTTTGAGCTTTGTCATTATCCACGTGATAGTTTCATCATTGATTGTATTATCTTCTTGGATTACCTTATCAACACTCCTAAGCATGTTGATTTACTTGTTCAAACAGGATTTCTTGTGAACCAGTTTGGCAATAGTGGTGCAGCAGCGACTTTCTTCAACAACCTTTGTAGTAAGATTACATTAAGGATGTCTAATTTCTATTTCTTTAGTCTCTGTGAAGATGTGACTGCATACTACAAAGTCCCCTGACATGTGGAAGGTAAGATTCAAACGTGAGTATCTCAGCATTCCATGGAGAACCGCTTCTATGATTGCCGCTTTTATATTGCTTGTGCTCACTTTTATACAGGCCGTATGTTCTATATTATCTCTGAAAGGTGTTTAAGCTTGTATACTTCAACATTTTCTAAATTTCTTTGCCTTTGTAGGTACTTCTTATGACGTATTCTATTATGTTTCCTATACTCTTCTTGAGATTTTCTACCATTTTCACACAAAGGGGTGTTAATTTACAACTCCAAGGGTATTCTCTTTTTAAATAACATATCATGGTGGATAAATTATTTCATGGACCATTCCAATCACAATTTTTCAATTAATCAAAACTTGTTTTATTGTCCATTTATTAGTAAACAAATTATACACATGGTAGGGTGTGATTAAAGTGGTTCAATGCACTTGGTCCATGAAATATATATCTTCTCTATCATTGTGACATTTTATAAAACAAGTTGTGGGCCAGAAATGCCAACGGGTTTTGCTAATTTTGAACTTAATTTGTATAGATAAACAACATTAACACTATGTTTGGATGGAAGGAATTGGAAAGAAAGGGAAAGGAGGGATAAGGAAGGAGAGCTTATATCATGTTTGTTTTAAAAATTAGGAAGGAAAGGGAGGGAAAGGGAGGGAGAACTTAACCCCTATTTTAACAATTTTGTTATCCCTCCAAAAGTGGACGGAAACGGAGGGAAATGAAAGAAGGATTTAATGAATTTTTGATAATACCAATATTACCCTTAAAATTATAAAAGACAAAATAAAAATGGCACCTCTATCCTAGAGCATCCAAATACAAATTGTTTGTGTATAATAGTAAAATAATATAAAATTCTTTCTTTTCCTTTCTCTCCTTTTTCATTCCCAAACAAGATGAAAGGATTACCTCTCCTTTCCTTTTATTAGTTATCCAAACATAAACGAAAAATTACCCTCTCCTCTCCATTCCTTTCCTTTCTCTCGTAACTAATACTCTTCTCTCTTTTCCTTTCCTTCTTACTTATCCAAACGAACTGTAAATATAAAAAGAAAAAGAAAAATAGGTACAGCTTGAAATGAAAAAAGAGTTGCTAATTTTGAACTTACCTACAATTATTGTGTAGGGTCCACTAAATGTTGTTGGTCATGTTTTAGTTTGGGTTCTCTTCCTTTTAAAAAAAAAAAAAAATTTGTTTCTCTAAATCTTCACATTTGTAACTTTTGTTTCGTCTCTTCGTTTTCACAAGAGTAATTTCTGCATTTATTCCTATGTTATATTTCTTAGTCTGCCATGAAATATTCCTCTTGCAAATGTGAAGATTCACTTGTTAAAGCAACACGAAAACGTAAAAGAGAATCAAATATGTTGAATTCCTCAGTAACTAAGAATAAAGGAGAATCCTCACCCAAAAAGAACAACTTTTAAATTTCTAAACTGAAATATTATTAATAAAAACTAATTAATATGATTGTTTTACATCATATATATCTATATATATATATAAGCTAAGATTACTACTAATCCGAATAGGAATATACTAATTCTTTATACTAGTCCTATTACAATTTGAAAATTAGAATAATTTCAAAATATACGAAAAATTCAAAAATAATAAAAATTTGGGTTTTTTAAAAAACTAGAAACCTTATCAAACTAGGAAACTATAGTTGTAAGAAAAACTTAATTCAGACTTCCTTAAATAAAGTAATTACAAAATCAAAACATACTAGAAATGATAAAAAAAAAGAAGAAGTCAAATTGGACGCCTAAACGAAGTCGTTTGGCCTAGGGGTACCTTCGGTTACAGTGAAGTGATGAGTATTGTCTCTCATCGTTTTGGGTCAAGATAGGATCTCCAATCCCAAAAACATGACTGGCCAACTCTACGTCTACTAATACTTTTTCTTAGAATGGGACTCGAAGCATTCGCATTGTTCTTTAAATGCCTCGGCAACTTGTACATGGTACTCGTAAATGTCAGCAAAATTGAAAGTCTGAGAAATTCCTAAAGTTTTAGAAATATCAAAAACATAAGAATTATCATTGACCTTTGTGCAAAATTTTGTATGGCCCATATTTCTTTGGCTTCAATTTGTCGTAGCTGCCAACTTGAAATCTCTTTCTACGTAAGAAGATCATAACAAAATCTCATTCCTTGAACACGTTGGCACGTCTATGCTTATCTGCAGCTCTTTTGTATTTGGCATTGGTTTATTCCAATTTCTACTTCACCTCAGCATATACTACTTGGGCCTATTCTACCATATTCTCTGTTGCAACATTCACACTATAACCCTTAGGCAATCAAACCAAGTCGACAGTATGCTTTGGCTAAATGATGTAGACAACTGCAAAAGGTGTTCTTCTTATGGCACTATGAACAACATTGTTATACACAAACTTAGCTTATAGTAAGGCATGATCCTATTGCTTAGGTCTATCTCCACACATATTGCAAACTAGATTGCCCAATGTTCTGTTTGTTACCTTAGTTTGGCCATCAGTTTGGGGATGAGCTGTAGTACTGCATTTCAAGGAAGTGTCAAACATCCCCCACAAGGTAATCCGAAAGTAACTAAGGAACTTTGGGTTACGATATGAAGTAATAGATACGGCACTTTATAGAGTCTCATAATCTCTCAAAAGAATAGTTGTGCAATGTGTGAAGCATCTAATGGCTTTCGGCATGGAATGGAGTGCACCATCTTAGAGAACTTGTCAATAAATACAAAAATAGAATCTACCCCTCGTTGTGTTCGAGGTAGTTCTAACACAAAATCCATAAACGGGTCTTCCCAAACAAAATTAGGAACATATAAAGGAGTATAAAGACTAGTGTTTTATTACTGGCCTTTGGAGACTTGATAGGTATAGCACTTTCGAATATTATAACCAGTGTCCCTCTATACTTGCAGCCAAAAATACCACTCCTCCACACTTTTTATTGTCACATCTTTGCCCATATGTCCACTCAATCCACTACCATGTAAATCATGAATTAGCTTCTCTTACAAGGATGTTTGAGTAATGCCCAAATAGTTTTCTTTGAATAAGTACCTTTCATGCACATAAAAATCTGCAACAGCTTAAGATTCTTAGCACTTAGCCCAAATTTCCTTGAAATATGCATCTTCCTCATACTATTCCTTTAGGAACTCAAGTCCAACAACCTCTTGAGGCAATGTAACAAGAATATTATCCCTTCTACTTAACACATTTGTAACTCTATTTAGGTTGTCAAATTTGTGTTTGATGAAAAAAGGGAACTTCTGTAGGATTGTGGACCATCTCATATGTATCTTATTCAAATGTTTTTAGATGTTAATGTAATTTAAAGCTTGGTGATCTATGTAAAGCAAAAACTCTCGCTGCACAAGATAATGCTCCCTTTGCTTCAAAACTCTAACAATCACATAGAATACTTGATCATAGGTACTCTACTTTTGACGAGCCTCACTTAGCATCTCATTAAAGAATGTAACTGATCGCTTCTCGTGAGACAATATTGCCCTAATGCCAACTCCGCTCGCATCACACTCTACTTCAAAAACCTTATCAAAGTTAGGCAAGGCCAAAGCTGAAGCAGTGCATAACTTCTCTTTAATCAAGTTGAAGCTTTTCTCTACCTCTTCACCCCAATTAAATTTCCATTTCTTCAAGCATTCAGTAATTGGAGTTGTAATTGCATTGAAACTAAGGATAAATTTGCGATAGAATGTCACTAGACCATGAAAATTAGCATATCGGCAACTGTTTTGAGTGTTGACCACTAATGAATTACCCATACATTTTCTTCATCCACATGAATGCCATTTTCTCTAACCACGTAGCCTGAAAATAATAAACTATTAGTCAAAAAATGTGCTTTTTAAGGTTAATGTACAACTTACTTTTTAACAGCACTGTTAGGATCTACCGTAGATGATCAAGATGCTTCTTCTTAGTTTTGTTATAAATAAGGATATTATTAAAGTAAAAAACAACAAACTTTCTAACAAAAGGCCTCAAAGTTTGGTTCATGACGCGCATAAAAGTGCCGGGTGTATTGGTTAAACCGAAAGGCATCACCAACCACTTATACAAGCCATTTTTAGTCTTGAACGCAATTTTTCATTCACTACCAAGCCTAATTCGAATCTGATGGTAACCACTATAAAAATTAATCTTGAAAAGCAACTTTGAACCCTCAAGTATGTCATCCAAATGTGGAATAGGAAATCTGTATTTGATAGCGATCTTGTTAATGACTCTACAATCTATGCATATGTGCCAACTGTCATCCTTCTTTGGCACCAATAGGGCTGGGACTGCACAAGGATTCATATTCACTTGAATGAACCCCTTTTTCAGCAAGTCCTCTACCTTTTCTCTTAGAATCTTATTCATTTGGAATCATTCTGTGATGGGCTAAATTTGGAAAGCTTGCACTAGGTACTAGATCAACGTGGTGCTGAATATCTCTCATTGGAGGCAAGCAATTAGGCAGATCTTTAGAAACTAATTCATTAAATTCTTCCAACAATGGTTACAATTTTTCTGGCACAACCATTGCTGAATTTGCCTTTAGATCCTTAACCACTAAAGCATAAACCTCCTATTTCTCCTTAACTTCACCCTTGAACTCTAATGCAGACCTGGATAAGACTAACATAGATTGCCCCCCCTCCATTTTAGAATCGTTCGTCTCAAAATCAGATTTTGAAGGGCTCATGAAAATTTTGTGTGCTTCCTATGTAAACATATAAACATTATTTTTTTCTTTATAAGTAATATCAACATCATAGTACGATGGTCTACCCAACAACACATTACTATCATCCACATCAACTACATCACAGATTATTTTATCATGATAAGTTTTACAAATTGAAATAAGAACATGATAAATTTCTGTTACTTTCATCGTTGGTCCCTTCTTAATCTAGCCAAATGTATAAGGAAAATGATATTTTTCTGTAGGCAGCCTCAAGTGATACACCGTGTAATACCCTGACCCAAATCGTAACCGAGCGAGCCGAACCCAAATCGTAACTGAGCGAGCCGATAAGATTTCACGTTATGATGATGAAATAAATAGGTTGAATCTCAATAGTCTTGAATATATAAATGAATGCCAGGGTAAACGAATAGCGGGAAAAAATATATAAATAGATAAACAAAGAAATAAAATAAAAATTAGAAAGATAAAATAAAATAAAAATAAAGTAAAAATAAAATAAAATAAGAATTAGAAAGAAATAAATATAGAAATTGGAATACGTAAATAATATGAAAATATGTATATATATATATAGGTATAAATATATATATATATATAAATACATATGTATGTGAAGGTGGGTATAAGCAGATCAGTTACAAACAAGAAAAATAAAAATAAAAAAAAACTGAAGGGAGTTATGCGCAGGAAGGAAGAGGAAAGGCCAAAGAGAGAGATAGAGAAGAGGAGAATTAAAGGGAGTAGTGGTTTAAAGTGAGGGCATGCCAGGCGTTAGAACTAGAGAAACAAAACGCTTTCCACGACCACGACGAAGTCGGTGGAGAATTCCAGATTCATCATACGCTGCAGCACACTCGATCTACCAACACAAACCTCTCGTTGCCAGGTCATTATTTATCCTGTTGGGAATCGACTGATCGTGTGCGTTGAAGTATTAATTTATTGCAACGATGAGTGTGGTTGGTTTTGATTTTGGGAATGAAAGCGGTGTTGTTGCCGTTGCGAGGCAAAGAGGAATTGACGTTGTACTCAATGATGAATCAAAGGGTGAGACTCCTGTTATTGTATGCTTTGGTAACAAGCAGAAATTCATTGGAACAGCTGGGGCTACATCGAGTATGATGAACCCTAAGAATATAATTTCTCAGATAAAGCGGCTGATTGGGCGGCAGTTCTCGGATCTGAAGAGCATAGCAGAGAAGAATTTGAATGCAGCAGTAGTTGATTGCTGTATTGGTATACCTATTTATTTCAGTGATCTTCAAAGAAGAGCTGTCATGGATGCAGCTGCCATTGCCGGTTTGCAACCCCTACGTTTAATTCATGAAGCCACAGCAACTGCTTTGGCGTTTGGAAGGTAAGCTGGGTGATTTGATCCTGCTTCATTTTTTTTTTTGTAAAAAGCATGAATGGTAGATCTAACCTTAGGATCTTATTAAGCAAGGGAATGAGTTTATATTGCAATTTGAATCAAGAATAAACGAACCAGAACTGAGTTAGAACACGGCATGTACAGACAAAGAATTTAAATTGGGTGGTGTAATTTTGATGTGATTAACTCAGTTTAAACCGTGAGGAAATATTTTTAGGAAGTGCAGAAATTTAATGGAAGAAAAATGGGCCAAAACCGTAGAAGAAAAGAGTGGAAAACGTAAGAAAAACTATCGCCGGCAAGTTGCCATTGACGGAGAAGATGACTAGCCATGCGTGGTGGGTGCTACGCGGCTGGGTATTTTTGTGATTTAATTTGGGCCAAACTGGGTTGGATCTGACCCGACCCACCCATTTAAATTTGAGTTTGGAGAGTGTTTGGTTAAAAAAGAGAAGGTATCCAATGGTTGGCTTATAAGTATATACAGGAAATGAGAAAAAAGAAAAAATAATTTCACATGTGTTGTATGCCTAGGATGATGGGTCACTGCTTGGAACACAGACCACTATGACACTTAGGCACATGTGATCTATTTATATATATATATATATTAGTGATATTTAATTAATTTAAATAATTAGTTAAATTAGTAATTATTGAATTAATTTTTGATAGGTAAATGAGTCAAATAAATAGTGTAAATTGACTGTTTTGGACCTTCTGGATTTAATGGTGAAGTTCGTTTCACAAGACGGAGTCCCGAAAAATAAAATTTCCGTAGAATGTCAAAATGATCAAAATGCCCTTACGTCGAAGGTGAGTCAAACGGACTCCGATTGAGTTAAGTAAATAGTAAATTTTTATTATTTCAACCGTACTGGACTCAACGGTGAAGTCCAAATTGTGAAAATAGAACCCAAAAAGTAGAGATACAAAAATGACTATTTTGCCTTTGAGTAAATTAAGTTCAAAACGGAAACCGTAAAGCATAAATTAGAAAAAGGGATATTTAGATGTAGCGAGGCATAAATTCGATAAATGACATGGAAAGTGAAACATGTTTATTGATGTATAGGCAAGACAAAAGGAAAGGAGAAGGTCAGGGGATTCTAGGACACTAATAAGGTAAGGGAATTTCTATCTCTTATATGTGGTTTCCCAAGCCACGATTCTTCCATTACTACCAAGCTTGTACTCATGTATATATGTTCACTGTTATTGTTTCCACCATGGATATTGTTCTATCTTATGGACTTGATGAGTTATTGCATGTCAATACCTTGATACTATGTGTATTTTCTTAATGCTCAAATACTGAACAGTATATGACACACGTTGTTGAGAATTTATAGAGGATGGCGGTACGTCCGTGCTCTAGATATGAATCCTTGAGGATGGCTTAGAGTTGAGGAGGATGGTGGTACGTCCGCGCTCCAATAGGCTTGGGCTGGTCTCACCAAAGGGGGAAAGTATAAAAACTTGAAGCTGACTTAGCAATGAGGATGGCAGTACGTCCGCGCTCATAGTTGGTTGTTATGCCTTACTGTTCATTGGCCATTCTGGCATCTTTCTGCTTACTAAAATTGCTTTCATGACTGGCTATCATGATACCTTTGAATTCATGTTTTCTTATGTACTCCCTAACCCGTATTTGAGATAGACTTTTACTTACTGAGCTTATAGCTCACCCCCCCTTACAAATTTTCCAGGTGAGAATGCTACAGAACCACAGTAGGAGATCAAGAGCTTAAGGAGACAATTGAGAAGTATAATAGTAATGAATGAAGTCTCTCCTATGTACTCACCACCTAAGAGTGGTTCATGATCAGTTTATTGTTAGTTTTAAGTTTAGTATTTGAACAATAATTGTAATAAAGTTTTCGCACTTTAATGTCATGTTTATATTATTTACTGTAATCATTGGTAAAAGAATGGAAAACGTAGGGATGGCCATTGGGTCTGCCCCATGACACGAGATTCGCATAGGGTGGGTTTCGGGTCGTGACACACCAGCTTCTTGGCCACAAAGTTCTCGTAACTTCTACTATCAATAATTAAATTTCAGACCTTTCGATTAATGGTATAGCAGGATCAAAAATGTTAGGGCATTGGCTGATGTCTATCTGCTTTGGTGCATACAGCAATCGTTACACCACACAATTGATTTTCTCTCCATCTTCTTCTATGAATTCTGCTCTTTCATAGAAATCATTTTCTCTAATAAGTTCTTCTTCGTCTACCTCTTCCTCAGCATCCTCATTCTTAACATAGTTAACAGGTCATTGATCTGGACAACTATTAGAGTGATATTCAGGTTTCCCACTACGATAGCACTTTCCAAGTGTAGGCTTGGTATATGGATTTGTATTAGTAGTGGGTACTGGATTTCTTGAAGGGCCTTTACTATTACTGCCTTCTATATAACTTGCGCCTTACGGTCTGGTCTGAACAAGTTGAATGGGAGACTGAATTTCTGTGGTTTAAGTGCCCTTTTCTTTGTCACTCGCTACTTACGAAGATCCAAGAAAATTCCTATGAAAGGGTACTACATTTGAATTTTTAGCTTTTCTTTCTCTTTCCAAAAATTCTTCCTTTAACGCCATATTATAAGCCTCATCAACCGTCCACAAAACCTGTAACCCAATTTTATCAAGGATTGAAGGCTCGAGTCCGCTCAAATATTGTGCCACCACCTGTCCTTTTATTTCAGCTAAATTATTAGTAATAGATAATCGATTAAAGTTTGTCGTATAATTAAAACCTAATCGGTTTCCCTGGGTACAATTCTAGTTTACCTGAAATAGGTACTATGCATAATCTAAAGGGAGAAATCTTTCCATCATGTATTGTTTCACCTTCTTCCAAATTCGAACTAGTTGCTTGCCTTGCCATAGTCGATTTCACTACAATTGGTCCCACCAATTTGCTGCTCCATCTTTCAATTTAAATGCAACAAGATTGACCATCTTGTCATCGAGAACCTCCATCATGTTTAGGAATAGGCCAGCCTTTGAAATCTAATTAAGGAAATCCTCAATGTTATGATTTCCATTAAAGGTAGTGATGTTGGCCTTCATCCAATAATCCGCAAAATCCTAGTTCCACCTTGTAGGCCTATAAATCTCGTAGTCATCCCCATAGTCTGAATTTGGTACGCCTCTATGGATAGCCTGCCTTTGGGGATGTTGATCTAGTATATTTCTGTCTTTAGGATGGCCTCAGGCAAATCTTCCGGTGTGATTCTTGTCGACTTGGGGGTCTTCATTGGCACTGAGATTGAATCCCATAAGCATCTCGCGTATATGGCCAAGCTGATCGTTGACTTATTGCTTATTTTCTTCAAACGCCGCCCATAAAGTCCCCATCCCACGATGAACGTCAATGGGATTTGGGTTCTCAACTCCGTCGTTTACCATTAAGTTAGGCAAATCCTCACTCTAATTCTAACTAATGCAACACAAAAAATGTGAAAGAGAATTAAACACATTTAATTCATTAGTAACCAAGAATAAATATAAGTCCTCACCCAAAGAGAACAAAACTCAAATTTCTAAACAGAAATATTATTAATAAAAAACCAAAGAATAAGCTTGCTTGACTTTATATATATATATATATATATATATATATAGCCTAAGACTACTACCAATCTGAATAAAAATTTACTAATTTTTTATACTAGTCCTATTATAATTAGGAAACTAGAATAATTTTGAGATATAGGAAAATTTTGAAAATAATAAAAATTAGGGCTTTTAGAAAAATGGAAATCATATCAAACTAGGAAACTATAATCGCAAGCAAAAGTTAATTTGGACTTCCCTAATCAAAGTAATTGCAAAATCAAATCTTACTAAAAATGGCACAAAAGTCAAATTGGGTGTCTAAACGAAGTTGTTTGGCCTCGGGGAAGCTTCGGTTATGGTAGAGCGACAAGTATTGTTTGTCTTACTGTTTCTGGTCAAGATAGGATCTTCGTTCCCAAAAACAAGACTAACCAACTCTACGTTTACTAGTATTTTTTCTTAGAATGGGACTTGGAGTGTTCTCATTGTTCTTCAAATGCCGCAGCAACTGTTCTACATCACTTGTTGCCAACTGAAGGGTCATTACAGAGGTAGGCACATTATTTTTTCCATATTGAAAAAATTGCATTGCTCTTATATCCTCTAGTGGGACCACGATGATTAATGGCCTAAACATTACCATAAGAGAGACTTGACTTTAGAGTAACAAATGATGCTACATTTCTCAAGACTTAGATTTAAAAATTATTATTCCCATTATTTGAGTAGTTGCCCAATATATCATATTAGTAATGGACAACCAAATAAAAACTGTTATGTTATTTGGGTAATATGTTTTGGTCCAAGTCATAATAAAAAATAAAAAAATGAAACATTATTTTATTTGACTACCTATTAATAAAAAATAAATAAAATAAAAAATACTTTAATTAAAAATTGGACCAAGATGGAAAGAACTAAGATAAAAATTCTCAGTAGTATTAGAGAATTTATCTTGTGCTAAAGACGATGGCTCAAACCCTACTAATATGTGATGGTGCATATAAGGTGTGATATGGTATTAAGAATGAAGAGTTAAGTTTGAATAATAATGGTTTGGAATGAAGAGATGGCAACTTTTCATAATGACCTTTGGTTGTCATTGTAAATATGTGTCATATAGGTATGTATAGGTATGGTCAAATATATTTCCTTTAATTAAAAAAACACTAAGCGCGATTGTTAATTGTTAGTTAAGGGTTGTTTATTGCTTATCTTAAAGTACCTATTGTTAGGACCATGGGGTCCATTGTTGTAATTGGCTAGTTCGAATTTTGTCAAAATGTGCTTTCAATGTAATCACTACATTGGTCTTAGGCTTAGTGTACCTCAATGCCCATTTTACGCTAAGAAGGCTCAAGCTTCATTGTTGTGATCATCTATCGGACGCCTTGGTACTTGAAGGGTAATTGAGTAATTTGGACTTTTTTGTGATTTGGATCTCACGCACTCACACATTGTATGCATTGCATATAGTAGTCTTTATATCATCATGTGTGTAGTGGTCTTGTGTTTGTGAAATAATCTTCCTAAATTTGCATATTTCAAAACCTTAGGGACATTGATTTCACAAGACAAGGTGAAAATGAGCTACCTTCTATTGCTCTTTCGAACGAACCAAGGATCTCATTCGAACGAACAACTGAAGCTAGGTTTGCTCGTTTTTATTCACTCAAATTGTTTGAATCAAATTAAGTACTACAACCTCTAAACTTTGCTTGTTTGATATTTGTTTCATACTCGTTCGAACGAGCATCCTTCGTTCGAATGAACCCTGCGTAATAATAGAAAATTTTATATTTTCAAGCATTTTTTGAGATCTGATCTCTCTAATATAAAGTGACGAAAATTCAGTTTTATTTAGGGAGAACAGAGTAGAGAAAGTTCATCTTTGAGAAAGCTTTGAAATTGTTAGATCTAAGATAGCTTCCATGAGAGAACAACATATATTGCATATCATGCATTTCTCTACTCAATCCACCGATTGATTTTGATTATGTTCACATGACCATAATCATCACAAAAAGACCCCAATTCACTTGATTTCACCATTGGAGAAAAGAGTTCAAATTTGAGGATTCAACGTTGTGCAATTAGTAGATATCAAGGTAGTGTGGATTCACAATTGTGAGAGGCCCGATCAAAAGAGTCCAAGACTGAAGGAGGATCCGATTGTATGGGGAATTTATCTATGAGGAGCTTGAGGATTCAATAGAGGTTGACGACGTGAATGTATAGAACAGGGCTAGAGGTACTTAAACCGTGTCTTGTTTATATGTAATTCAATCTTAATCACAGTGAATTGCTTCCCTAAGCATGGCCGGCTCCTGAGTTTTTCATTAAGGATAGTTTTCTAAGGTGGTTTCTCCGTTATCATCGTGATTTTCACTCCTCTCTCTCTCTCTCTCTCTCTCTCTCTCTGTCTTTACAATTCTTATTTTGCTTTATATAATAGATTCTATTAATTTGACAATTACGTTTTCATGATGATGTTCATTCAATATGAAATTGATAATTAAAAACCTTGATTGGGATAATTGAAATGTGATTTGAATTGGTAAATTGTTGATTGAGCACTTAGTTGAATTTTGAGTTGAATTTTGTAATTAGCACTAAAATTGAACTAGTGATTCAATTGGGCTTAGTTGAATGGTATGTACTGATCAACAATAATTGATTGCATAATTGAATGGCTTGGAATAATTGATTGAATTGTAGACAATAGTTGAATATTAATTGTGGTTGAAATTATCATATTTTGTCATTTGAAGTAGTTGGTAGTGTTGTGGTTGAAAATTTGGATGTATTAAAAAACTGTACATTACCTATTTAACCCCCCTTCTAGGTTAGTATTACACCGAGAACTAAGCACAAACAAAGTGGTATCGGAGCCTTCCTTCAAAGACAATTGATTGATTTCCAATAAGTGTGAACAATGTAGGGTGATTATCTTGAGATTTGTGAAGGTGAAATTGAAACTCATATAGAAATTTCTTACGAGAAATTATCTAAAGAATTTATCAATCTCAAAAAGGCTAATATGAAATTAGTCAAGAAACTAAAGTTGAGTGAAAAAAAAAAGGTGCCTTACAACTTAACCAAACCATATTGAGTCAACTTGAAGAAGTTAAGGCATTTCTTTTAGGAAAACTTTAAATTTTAGAACAAGAAAGAAATACTCTAATGGGTGAGATAGGAATCCTCAAATCATCCTTAGAGGCTTGTGAAGTTGAAAAGAATGAATTAAATGTAAAATTTTATGAAGAACTTAAATTAGCTAAGAGTGTGACAAGCACCTTTGAAAAGATGCTTAGCAAGTCATCTTCATCCTTCAAAACTATTCCTTTTTCCTTCAAGCCTAAGTTGATTTCTCCTACCAAACAAATAAGGATGATGTTACCTCATCCTAACACTCAACATTTAGCTCAAGACCAAACTTTACCCAGGGTTTTTCATTGTTCCTTTTGTGGGGTTGATGGTCATCCTAGAAGGCGATGTAGAGCGGTTAGGAGAAGACATATACAACATCAATACATATCAAATGAGCACAAAAAGGAATTATCTTAGGCAAAGCAACAATTGAATACTAATGTCCAAAAGTCTAAGAGTATGACTCAAAAGATCATAGAAATGAAAAAAGTTATGAAACCTTTAGCAAACCCTAGAAGGCAGCCAAATACATCTAAACCCAATGTACAAGAAGTTGTACCCATGCACAAGAAGGTAATAAAGTAAATTTGGGTAAGAAAGGACAATCATAAATGTCTAGTAATTCACACTGCCTTTAAAGCTAGTAATTCACATTCTTAGTACCTTCGGGGATGGGAACAAGTCAAATGTTCTAGGAAAAGGAACCATTACCCTAGGTGATTTCCAAAAACTTGAAAATGTTTTATATGCTGTGGGACTAAAGGCTAATTTAATTAGCATTAGTCAACTGTGTGATAGTAACTTCAATGTGTGCTTCACTAAAAAGGAATATAGAGTAGTGAATGAAAGTGAGAAATGCATATTAGAGGGATTAAGAACATCCGACAATTGCTATAACATTACTCTTAATCCAAACATCACATGTAAAGTGCTAAGATTAATTCTTGCAACCTTTGGCATGAGTGACTAGGCCATGTCAACCACAAATAACTCAAGAGGTTGGTTAACAATGACCTAGTCCGAGTACTACCAAAACTAGGAAAGATTCATTCCAAGGTGTATAAAACATGTCAAAAGGCCAAAACCCAATACCAAACATGTCAAGAGGCATGGCATAGGTCTTCCTAGCATGCCAAAGACCTAGGCAAAACCATAAAGGTGGCAGGGCACTTGGCTGGGCATGACTGGGGTTCATGATTCAATGTGCTATATGGGTCCAGTGGTCTAATGCATTACTTGGGCATAGGGTTGGACATGAGTAACTTCTTCAGACAAGAGAACAAAGAATTTGGGAAAATGTGTGGACAAAGGGTTGCATGGCGAAGGCTGATGGGTTTTCATGAGGCAACAATTACAGCCTAAGTTGGGGCTGGCTGTGTGCACAAAGGTTTGAGACAACATAATTATTGTGCATGTGGCGTTGGTCTGAAGGGGACAACAAGGATAGTGGTTTTAGGTTCAGATTGTTCAGCCTCTGTGGCATTCGCTGGTTGGTCCAACACACCTTGTAGTTGGGGTTTTCAACTACATATACATATGTGGCATGCACTGGTTGGTGCCAGCACACCTAACAGTTGGGGTTGTCAACTACATAGGCATATGTGGCTTTAGTTAATTGGTGCCAACAGAACTCTAGTAGTTGGGGGATGTCCTCTACAATTCTATATATATAGGGGTGCAATGTCTCCTACAATGGCAGAAAAACACAAGCTGTGTGTTTGACTGTGTATGTAGAGAGTGTGTCTTGTGTGCCTACAGAATCAAATTCTTTTTGTATTCATAATTAGGATTAGTGAATAAAAAGGTTGGGGGTTTTTCCCTGTAACATTGTGTCAACGCTATTTAAAGTCCGTTGTGCTTAAACACTGTGTTTATATGTGAGGGTTTGAGTGGCTGTTTGTCCGGTGACAATGCCATTACAAGCAAAAATTTAGTGCTTAAAATTAACCCTGTGACAATAGACAAGGTATGGTATTTGTGATTTGAATTAATGGAAAAGTGGGAAACTTCTAAGGAAAAAAAGAAATGAAAACTCAGCAGGATATTAATTTTCTGTTATAGTTAGAACACTATATTAAAGTACTCACTAAATAGAAGAACTGATTACAATTATTTCTTTATAAAAAATATACATGTACTGATTAATGGACTTTCACATGATGATGAAGAAAGCAATTAAATTTTAGTAGATCAAAACAACACTAGTGATGATGAAAATTTTACAATAACAAGGCAAGTAATAAAAGCAATGGAACAATGTACAAGTGAGCACTGAAGTGCTTGATTCATTTGAATAGAACCAAGCCCCTCCAATGAGAGCAATAATGGATTCAACAACATACATCGCACATTTTCAAACAAAGTACGATTCATACGTTCTGACACCCCATTTTTTTTGTAATGTGTCTCTAACTGTGAAGTGTCTAATTATCACGTGATGCTGGAAATGCTTGTTTGAATGGATTTGACTTGTACTCACCACCATTATCTAATTTGAGTCTCTTGATTTTTTTTTCCTATGACTATTTGCCCATCTAAAAAATACAAATTACCCATTCAATTATCCTTCATCACAACAAGTGCACCAAATACCACTTTTAGGACTCTACCTTCTATAGTAACTTTGTTGCCCTTCGAGTCTAACATTCCTAATGAGATGAGGTTCTTCTTCAAGTCTGGTACATAGCGAACATCTATTATAACTCTTAACTACTCCATCATGCATCTTCAATCAGATGTCTCCTATCCGTCTTGTTTTATAGGTATTATCATTACCCATTAAAAAAACTCCTCTATCTAACTCCTAGAAGCTAGAAAACAAATCTCTATGGGGACACATAAGATAAGAACACCCTAAATCTAAAATTCACTCATCAGAATGACCAGCCAATGATGAAATAATCAAAGCAAAATTTGTATCATCATTTTCAACTTCTACTACGTTAGCATTTGGTCCTTTATTGATCTTGTTCTTCAAATTCGGACAAGCTTTTTTCTGACGCTCTTTCACACGACAGAAAGTACACTCATCATTCTCAGGAATCTTTCTATCAGATGATACTCCTTGAGACTTATCCCATCCACTAGAATTTCTGTCCTCTGTCCTCCCTCTTACTATCAAAGCTTCCTGAGAAGCACGGACACTCTATTTTGGCTCACGTGTCCATGTCGAACACCGACACTCTCGAACACTTCCCAGACACGTGTCCAGACAGTTGAATCATGAATGTTGATGATTAAATGAATAAGTTCTTTGATTTTTATTTAATGGTTTTGTTATTTTAATAGCTTAATAATATTTTTAAAATTTGTGTGTTTTTCTACCAAGTTTAATTGAAATAACATTAGATTTTTATTATATGATCATATAAAAAATATAAAAAAATTTATATATATTCAACGCATCCCTAATGTGTCCGTGTCCTACTTTTTTGAGAAATAACGTGTTTGCATGTCCGTGTCCGTGTCGTGTCGTATCCTTGTCCCGTGTTTGTATTTGTGCTTCTTAGAAAGCTTTTGAAGTTGAGTCCCTATGGACATGTAGATCCCCTTTTCGATACTCATTATTCATCAAAGCATTAGATACCTCATTAAATTTAGTTGTATCGTTCCCATACAACAAGGTAGTTGTTAAATGATCATAACTATCAAATAGTTAATTTAACAATAATAATGGCTTATGTTCATTTAGAATTTCAACATCAAGATTTTTCAAATCAGGAACGATTTTATTAAAATTAGAACTATTTAAATGTTCAAACATCAAAATATCTTGCTTATACTAGAAACGCAATAGTATTTTCTTCAAATAGAGTCGATTTTCAACGCTCTTGGTTATAAACATATTTTCCAGTTTCTCTCACAATTGTTTAACTGAAGTCTCCCTCAAAACAAAGTACTTTGATCGTTAGCGAGGCAAAGCCTAATGGTGCCGCAAGCTTGACGATTGATCTTCACCTATTCCTTTTCATATCATCAAATATATCCTCCAAATGGATATCTAGTTCTTGTTGAATTAGAACATCCAAAACTTTGCATTGCCACATGTTGAAATTATTAGTTCCATCAAATTTTGCATTCGAAATCATAGTTCTTACCACTAACGAAGTTTTCGAAAACAAAGTGCTAGAAATCGATTCATCCATTAATCAAATCCATACTCATATAACAATGATCAAAAAATCTAATACGAAGATAAAAAATCTTGGCTCTGATACTAATTTGTTGGGTGAAAGCGATCAAACAAACAATAAATCGATCTTAAACAAGCAAAAAATAAATAAAACGTACAGAGAAGACATAAGATTTACGTGATTTGGCAAGATCCCTATGTCTACAGGCAGTGATGATCAGTCCATTATATATCAAAGAGATTATAAGAGTAAAAATTTTCAAAACTCGAAACTATTTTTTTCTAAAGTCAAAATCCTAATAAATAATACTCTTATATAAATGGGATACAACATAAGAGATAAAACTGGCTCAGAAATAAAAGCAAGTTAAAATTTTTTTTCCTATCGTAAACGAATTATCAAGAATTAGAGTGAAATTATGACAACTAATCAACAATTATGATCATAATAGTATTTAAGAACTGCCAGTGAACATCAACTTAAATCAAGAACTGCTGGAGAACATCAACACAAGCAGACTTTTACTTAATTTAAATAAACATTTGAGTAATTTTTACTAAATTTGGTTTTTTTTGTTTTGTTTTGTTTTGGGATTGTAAGACTGAGGACCAATACAAGTTAACCAAAAGAATGTAAACTTCAAACAATGGTTTTGAAGAGAAATTAAAGTAGAAAGATGTGGTGCACACCAGTTTGCAATGACAACGGCAGATTAGGTCTTGGCTTGGAGGGAAAGAGAGAGAAGAGGGAAAGAGGCAAATCAACGAGAAAGAGAGAGGAGAAAAGATAGATTACGAGAAGTGATGGGCTGTTTATGTTTGAATTTACTCAACTAGAGGATAAGATGAAAGCAACGAATGAGGGCCCCTAGTATATTGACAGTAAACCCCTCATTCTTAAGTGATGGACATCATCTACAGATATGGAGAGAGAGGTACAAACCTCCATCCCTATATGGATCTAGTTATTAGTTACCAAACCTAAAACTTCACATGTGATCAGGGAACACCTTAAGCAAAATTGCTAGCATCAAAGGCAAACCTCTCTTTACTGGTAGGCTAACAGCTGAGAAAGGGAGACTCCATCATGCAAGACTATATGTAGAAATTGACCTTGGGAAGGAACTGCCAGACAAAGTAATGATTCAAGATTATGAGGGCAATGTTTTTTGGCAAAAGGTTGATTATGAGTGGGATTCCCTACACCTGCACAAAGTGTAATAGATATGGCCATAAAGAGAGCAATCGTGAACTTAAAAACCTTAGACCAAAAATGAAGAAACAAGAAGGGAAACAAAAGGAGTCTCATGTCTCTGATGCATTTGACAACAAACTAGTGGATGAATTAGACAAGGGAGATCGGCGTAAGTTTGAATCTAATCAAATTACTAGTCCAAAAGCCCTTCAATTAGATAAATTGCTAGAACTGATAGATAAAGGGGAAAGGAAAAGATACAAATAGCATGATAGCAATTGTGCAGAACTCAGAGGAAGGTACAATGATTGAATGTAGAACTATTGCTACCACAAAAGGCATTGAGATAGGTAGTAAGAATGGTTTTGATATCCTCAATACTATAAATCATAATGAGCAAGAAATGCCTAGAGAAAGGATAGATGAAGGTGGGAATCAGATACAGGTCTCTAGTATTAGCTCAACCAGTAAAAACTCAAAACTAAGCAAGGTCTTGGATAGTAATGAAATGGATAAAGGAAAAGGAAGGAGGAAAGGGAGGGGACCTTCTAGGAACACCAGTAAATATGGTTAATGTGGTTGCTTAGAATATCAGAGGATTAAATAATCCTCTTAAGCAGAAGGAGATAAAGAATCTAATAGTAAAGCAAGATTTGAGTGTTATGGGGATTCTTGAAACCAAAGTTAGGATAGAAAGTATACAGAACCAAAGTCTTCCAAGGTGGAAACCCATTTATAATAAACAAGTAAACACAAGCAGAATCTGGTTAGGATGGAATGAGCTTCATGTAGAAGCTCAAACTATTAGCATTACAGATTAGGTTGTCACAATTAATATTACTAACAGAAGCAGTGGGAACAGATTTGGGCTAGCCATGGTTTATGGAAGCAATGACACTGCAACCAGGAAAGTATTATGGAGTGAATTGAACAAAATTGCTGATATAGTGGGAAATTCTCCTTGGCTACCTATGGGAGACTTTAATATCATTAGATTTTCTGCAGAGAAACAAGGCGGTCATGATTTTGATTAGGCAGCTATGAAAGATTTCAATAGATGTATCAGGAGGAATAAGTTGGAGGATATCATATCTAGAGTAGAGTACCTGACCTGGAGTAATAAGAGGGCAGGGGAATGTAACATTACTTGCAAGCTTGACAAAATATTAACAAATGATGTGTGGTTCAATAGCTTCCCCCATACTGAAGGATGGTTCACTGAGCCAAGTTTGTCTAATCACACTACTGGGATATGTACAATTCAGGAACGAGGGATCAAAGTGAAAAAGCCTTTCATGTTCTTCAATTTTGGATGGGGCACACTGACTTTGAATCAATATTGACAGAATCTTAGCAAGAACAAGCCCAGGGGAATCCTATGTTTAAATTTAGCAAAAAACTAAAGAGATTGACACAGGTATTGAGAGGTTTTAACTCTAGATTCTGTAGTAATATCTCTAAGAGATATTACTATAGAATCTTATTAATGTTGCGACCACTGGATTCTTCAAGAGTTCAAGGGGCCTTAGATTGGGTGACCCTTTGTCCCCTTTCCTCTTTGTCATTGTTATGGAAACCCTTAGCAGACTATTGATGAAAGCAACAGAGCTAGGGTACTTCAAAGGAGCTACAGCGGGAATTCATGAAGGCTCAATAGTGGAATCTCCCAACTTCTATTTGCGGATGACACTCTCATCTTTTACGAGGCAAAGGAAGAGCACCTCCGGTATCTTAGTTGCATTTTGTTATGCTTTGAAGCAGTGTCGGGGCTTAAAATTAATTTTGGCAAAAGCAAGATCATCCCGGTGGGCGAGGTGGAGAATGTGGAGGAGTTAGCTTAGAGTTTGAGATGTAGGGTGGGCTCCCTTCCTTCGACTTACTTGGGCTTGCCCCTTGGTGCCCCTTCACAATCGAAAGCTATTTGGGATCCAGTAGTGGATAGGTTCCAAAGAAGACTCGAGGGGTGGAAGAAACAATATTTGTCAAAGGGTGGAAAAATGACTCTAATTAAGAGCACATTGAGCAGCCTTCCTACATACTATTTGTCTCTCTTTCCTATTCTAGCAGCGGTGGCTAATCTTCTTGAAAAAATTCAAAGGGATTTTCTTTGGAGTAGAAATGAAGGTGATAAGGGTCCTAGCTTGGTAAGTTGGGAGGAGATTAAATTCCCATTGAAGGGGGTTGGTTTGGGGATGTAGGATTTGAGGGTTTTCAATAAAGCTCTCCTTGGTAAGTGGCTTTAGTGTTATGCTAAGGAAGAGAGGGAAAGTTGGAGAAACATTATTCAAGCAAAGATAGGGATCAAAGATGGAAATTGGTTTTCAAATACAGGGGGAGGTCCATACGAGGTGGGATTATGGAGATTCATTAGTAAAGATATGGGTGACTTTCACAATCATATTTCTTTTGTTGTGCATGAAGGGGGATGAGAGTGTCAACCATCTCTTTGTTCATTGTGCAATTGCTAGAGATGTATGGAACCTCTTTCTTGTGTTTTTTGGACATCTTTGGGTTATGCCATAGTCGATGAGAGAGGTGTTGAAGGTGTGGCATGGTTCCCGGGTTGCTTACGACTTGAAGAAAGTTTGGCGCCTCATTCCCTTATGCATCTTTTGGAGTTTATGGTGTGAAAGAAACAATAGGATTTTTGAAGGGAAGGTTAATTCCCTTAATAGGTTGAAAGATAGAATTTTACATTTACTTCACTTTTGGCATGTGGAATCGTTTCCTCTTGGTATAGATTCTTTTATTAATTTTTTGGGAGGCCTTACTTTTTAATGTTTTCAGGCCATTTGTAATCTTTCACCCATCTCGGGCTTTTTTATGAAATTTCTTTACTTATATATAAAAAAAAAAAAAAGGGTATGTTGAGGTAAGCTTGGTAGAGGAGTCCTTTTACAGACAAAAGTCAAGGGTGGACTGTGTAACAACCCGAAAATTTTTTTTTTATAAATAAATAAAAATTTTCAAGTTGTTATTATTATTTTTATTATTATTATTATTATTATTATTATAAAGATTTTAATATGTGTGGGGTGCAATGTGTATATTGTATGTGTATAACCATGTGTATGGTGTATGTACATGTATGTATAATATATACATAATTTAGAGAATATGTGTATACTTATATATATATATATATACATGTATGTATATATATAAAATAGTGCACAAGGCACTATATGTGATGTGTGTGCCGTGTGTGTGTGAGTGTGTATTGAGTGTTACACACTCAAAGGGGCATGGCTTGGGATTGTGTGTGTGAGTGGGATTCAGGGTATGGGGGGCAGGTGCAGGTCTGGCCAGAGGGTGGTTGGTCTTAGAGAGAGAGAGAGAGAGAGAGAGAGAGAGAGAGAGAGGATGTATGTGTATGTGTGTGTAATATATACACATTTGTGTGCACGGCTGAGTGGGAAATGAGAGTAAAGAGAGGAAGAAGAGAAGGAAAAACTGAGAGACAGAAGGGAAACAATGAGCTTGAACCAGAGGTGAAGTGGGAGAGAGAAAGGGAGGTCGGCTAGAGAGAGAAACCGAAACCAAGGTAAGCCACCTTCTGTTTTGAAATTTTTCTTGCATAATTAATTCCTTTTGAATATAGGGCTAGAAAGAGCTTGGAATATGGAACAATTAGGAAAAGAAACCAACTAAAATGGTTAAGGGGAGAGGGAGAACTCCCCAGTTGCAGGTCTCGGTTTTAGGAGGTGGGTCTTGTGATTTTATGTGTAAAGCTTGCTTAGGATGATAGGAAATGGAGCCTAGGAGATGCAGAAAATGAAGGGAAATGGTTTGGGCTTAAAACAGTAGGGAAAGGTGAAGGAAAATGGATTGGCCGGAATGTTGACCGAGGGTTTGACCCTCTATTTCGTGAGAATCCAACGATCTAAATCCAAAACCGAGCCCGTATATAGAATCTACATGAAAATTGGGAGAGAACCACATTTTAAAACCCTAAAAATCTCGCCGGAGATCGGTCGCCAGCGCCGGAGAAGGCGCCGGAACCCTACCGGAGCTTCGCCGGATAATCGGGGACGAAGGGGGGCTGATCCGGGCTTGGGTCGGGTCGGTTCGGGTCGGGTCGGGCTTGGGTCGGTCCGCCCCTGCCACGTGTCGCTCCCTTGTTTTAACTTAAAAACCCAATGGGTCTGTTTGGCTACAAGGATAAGAGATTAGAAATTAAAATCAATTGGGAACAGGAATATCTTATCCCTGTTTTGGATTAGCCACTGTTTGGCTATCCAAATTGAGAATAGGGTTTTGCAAATTACGAAATTGCCCCTGAACTTTCTGAAAATTACCATTCTGCCCTGAACTTTCGAAAATCACCTTTTAACCCCCAAACTTTAGAGAAATTACAATTAGACCCACCAGATTTAAATATTAATAAAATAATAATTAAATTAATTAATTAATTTAATTAATTTAATTATTTAAAATACTCTAAAATAATCCGAAGTCCAAATGGGACAAGTCATTAGTGTATTTTGACTATCTCGGTCATTCTGAGACCAATGGTGAGGTCCGTTTTACGAGACGGGGTCCCGAAAAAAAAATAAAAGACACGTAGCAACGTATAAAATTACCAAAATACCCCTGAATTGAAATACAATCAAATGAACTCCGAATTAGGTAAACAAATAGTGAAACTTTATTATCTCGAACCTTCCGGACTCAACCGTGGAGTCCGATTTGTGAAAAGAGGTCACGAAATGTAAGGACACGCGTAAAGTGCAAAATGACTGTTTTGCCCTTTTCAACCCTGGTGTCCGAATTGAGTTCTACGAGAACCTAGACTTCTTTTCTTAAACGTTCTAAAACCAATGGTAGAGTCTAATTTAGCAAAATAGAAACTTATGAATTAAAGACATAAAATTTGATGAATAGCATAATTCAAATAACAATGAACTGAATCTCATGTTATGATTTTAGGAACACGAGAGGGCAAGGAGAAAGTGATCTGACCTTCGGCATTCTCACTGTGATTCTACCATACTTCGAGTACACCTTCTTGAGTTGAGATCGATTATCAGGTACGATATATTGTGCTAAGTAAGAAATAGAATTGAGATTAGGAATACTTGCTTTGCTGCAATGATTGTTCAGATGTCTGCTTGAGTGTTCTCATGCTTATGTGCTACGTGCTATCTTGTTAAGTTGTATGAATATTATGGGTATATTGCATGTGTTAGTGTAGTGTGTAAATTATATGCTTTAAGGAACTGTTGATATTATGAATTGTGCACTTGAAGGCATGCTTTATGTATGAATGAGATGCATCATTGAGATTGCATTGTGACATGATGAGATCAGAGCATATTGGCATAGTGTAATTCTTTGGACATGGCGTGGGTAAGCACTTGGTGCTTTGCATTATGAGGGTGCAGATCCTGTGGTGAAAAACCCAAAATCGGCCAATAGGTACTTGCCTGCCTGACGGATTCCGGACCGTGAAGCGAGACATACGCGGCAGTACTCATGCCAGCGGAGAATGACCGTATCATGAGACATGGGTGGCATAGAGTTGCATGGGTGTGTCACGCATACTGATCATATACTGCTTATTGTGTATATGCTGCCATCATGACATTGAATGCCATATAGAAATAATTGTACACTTGCACATGCCACGACCTTTGTTCTGTTTCTTGCATTAGCATTATATTGTACCAGCATGTTGAGCTGACCCCTTTAGTGGGGCAAACATTTCAGATGATGTCCCAGCTGTACGAGACGCGAAGATGAATTGATTAGGGACTATGTTAGGCCCAAGGGGCGCTTTTGACATTGTGTAAGGGCATAAGCCCACGACTGTATTTCGTTTTGTAAGTGGTGAAGAAATGGACCAGACCTTATGTATTTATCAGAACAGTATGTAGAATATATGTGATCGTTATTAATTATCTTTTATTCCTTTATTATTTTATTTCTTTTGTCTCGTTACTCACGCCTCGGGTTCGCTGGAATTCGGGGCGTGACAACGTGGTATCAGAGCTTAGGTTCGAATACCTAGAGACCGTGGGGTGTTGTTAAAACACCATGAGACCCTAGAGTAGAAGTGATGACTTAGTGTGAACTGTTAGTGGCATGCGGTAGGGCCTTATGTGTTATGTGATCATATGTCCTGATGCATGACTTGTTGTGATTACGTGTTGATTGATGATATGTTATGATGCATGATTACGTGATTTAATGTGGTAAGATGCATGACATGTGTAATGTGTGAGAATTTGTTCAGTGTATATTATGACATGTTATACGTACTCCCTAGTTACTGATGAGAACATGACTGAGCTTTTAGCTCAAATGTTTTGCATTAGTGTGCACGCGTGTGCACTATACTTGACTCCCTGGTAGATAGGGAGCGGGCGGGATTTTCTTTTGTGGTAGTGGTTGACTAAGATTAGAAACTCATGTCAATATGATAGACCGTATACTTTATGGGGTAGACGGTGTACTCAGTCATTTGAGGTGTAGGTTGTACCCTTAGTTATCTACACAGTAGACATTGTGCCTAGTTACTTAGAGGACAAGTTGTGAACCTGGTTGTTACCTGGTTGACTATTATTTGTGGATTCTGTATGAGTGAGCTAGGTTAGTAACCAAATTTTCAGGGATTATAGTACTATGATAATGATATTTATACGGACTGGATTGGTCTCAGGTCTTGAGTTACAGTTGATGGATGGTACCCCATCAGCAAGTAATGAAAGGAGCTGTAATCCATGAAGGGTTATCACCTAGCTATAAAAGTAAGAGATAATAAAAGACACATCAAACCTTAAAATGCTAGAATAAGGATTTGGATTTGTGGAGCCTTTTGTATATAGAGGGATACTTAGAGTGTTTCTCTTTAGATTTTTAAAGATGTTCTTGTGTTAAACCCTGGTTGTTGAGAGATGTATTATGTTGGATAGTATTCACTGGGAGCTAAATCTTGCTAGTGTTTAAAGGTTTAAGTATGCGTGTATTACATTGTTTAGATAAAATCCTTCTTAGTAGAGGGCTATGTTAGAACTCGGTATAAATTGTTTAGTGTAACAAACGGGTAGGGATGGTCGACATTAGTTGTGTAGGTATTGATTAGGCAAGTGTGTCATGATATATTGTGGTTGTTACTTCGAAATTGTGAAGCGTTGACGAGTGCTTACTTAATGTTCTTTTAACACCTGTGTCCAATGGGGTATTAATTTTTTCTTCTCTTTGAACTTGTAGACATGCCACCGAGACAAGCTACTCCCAGACTTATACCGCCTAGACACGATGAGCCTAGGACCACTGCACCACCGTGGCGTAGTTGGCCCCAAGCTGCTGCTTCGGCAGATGTTGCAGTTGAGGAGGCCGTCACTTTACACCTGCTCCAGTAGAGGTAGGACAGACTAGTGGTTCTGGGGACGTAGCGACCATTATGCGGGAATGCCTTCACACTATACAGGAGGTAGTGACGAGAGCGGTCAGGGCTGAGAGAGAGTTGGCTGAGCTTAGAGGAGTCAGAGAACCCCAGACCCAGAGCGAGGCGACTCTAGCACAGATCCCTAGATCTACCCCGATATGCACTGGTAGGAGGCCATCGAAGAGGTCTCGAGCCCGTGCTGCTGCTGCACGGATATCTATACCCGCCCATACTCACACTGGTAGGAGACTATCGAAGAGGTCCCAGATTGGCACTTCTTCCACATTCACATACACTTCCCAAGGGACCATTATTTGTTTTATCTGTGGACAGCCTGGCCACAAGATGGCCACTTGTCCTTTGAGGGACCCTAGCTTTAGACAGAGGGTCGGGGTTAGCCAGAAGTCATTTCCATCACCAGTACAGAGTCAAGAACGGGGGACTCCACGAACTTGTTTTGTATGCCACCAGACTGACCATGTTAGGGCCAATTGTCCCCAGAGGTCGATTTCCCAGGACTTAGAGGAGCCACATTACTATCAGTATACCCAAGTGCCTCTGCCACAGCCACTATTGGGTCAGAGACCTCCGACATCGTATTTCCAGCATACACCTACAGCATTGAGTGTCAGGACTCTCAGTCAGAGGGGTGGTAGGCAGGACCAGACCACTCGGAGTGGCGTTATGCAGTAGTCAGCCTAGAGTCACCTATCATTTTTGGACCTTCAGAGCCTTGAGGTACATTTTTTTTTTTATGTTTAGTTTATGGACTAGCATATTGACAGGCTATAGTACATCTCATTCATTCATATCTACTATGTTGACATGACATTAGGGGAGAGTAATGCTGACGAGGATCTGTAGAGATTACTCGATAGAGGTAGCTGACTGCATGTCTTAATTGGGTTCTTCATCTTATTTGATGCGTCTAGTATTGGTGTTGTGTTGGAGATAGATCGGTTATTTACACTTTAGACGTGTATAGGTTGTTACAGGGGAAGAGAGGCGGTGTGTACTCCTGAGGGAGATGTTTTCTTTATTCCATGGGATGTCCATAGATCCTTTTTAGATTGATTTTATTGTGAATTAGGAGGGGTTAGACTTTAATTTGAATTGGGTTGGTTTGGGTTACATGATTAGAGGAGTGCTTGTTACCTTAGTTGTGAAATGGTACAATGTGGAGTATACTTGGTCATTGATGATCTAGGATTCAATGCTTGCCTTTATACAGTGTAACGACTGAGAGTGAACAGTAGACTACATGCTTGTTGTTAGTGAGATAGGCTATGAGCCTGGATATCCGTAAGGTTGGGAACGTGCCTGGTCACCTGTACAACAGACTATGTGTTTGTTTATGTATATGTGTATTCCTGAAATAAAATTTTGTACTGGGTGCTGATGTGGTAAGCTACGTGTTAGCTATTGAATATTGTACGTTTACTCTATATAAGCATGATAGTTTAGTAACCATTATAGTGCTGCGAATTTTGATTTTTTTTTTATAAGTACCGACTGATTATTATTGATGCATATATGAGAGAATGCTTAAACATGTTTCCATGTGTGTGTTGATGCATGTGTGTGAAAATTGATGTGTGTTCGTAGTGGAAATTGGTGGAGAGTTTAGTGTTTTACTTCTTCTGAATCTTGGTATATTGATGTAGTTCATGTTTAGAATACGTAACCTACACTGTCTACGTTATATACCCAACCGACATACGCGT